>JADBJO010004477.1:152500-162500 GCA_016801955.1 Conus betulinus
ACAAGCTTGGGGGGGGGGGGGGGGGGGGGGGGGGGGGTTCTTGTTCACTGCCTGTCAAGCCATCGAGGTCATCTGCACAGCGAAAGGTTCGCGTTAGTTCTTTCTTCTCCAGTGCCGACTGTGCTAACATGATCTTCAAGTGCATCAGTTATGATGCGGTCTAAAAACATGTTTGAAGAGTGTGGGAAGAGGGCAGCCCAAACGAAGTGCCAGTGATGTTGGGAACCACTCTCCAATAGTCTCTCTGTTACCTGAAAGAGTTGAATAGCGTTGGTTAGTTTTTTGCCCCCATGTTAAATTTCCTCATTGCGGTCCATTATACCAGGCTCGTTTGAATGTGTCTTCTTGAAGCCTAGTGGGAGAATTCTGGTGTTTGAGATGATTGCATCGGTGCACACCTCAAAGAGTTGTTCCATGGTGCTTCTGTCTTTGTGGAAGCCAGCCTCTTCTTCAGCAAAAACGGTATCGGCTTGTAATGCAATGTAATATAAAAGGATATTTATAGAGCGCTCTACCTCGCGAGAGCCCAAAAGCGCATATTACAGAAAACATTCTAACTCAAAGCACACGCACACACACACACACACACACACACACACACACACACACACACACACACACACACACACACACACATGCAGAGAGACAGAAGAACGCGTCAAAATAAGCAGACTCGCGCATAGAGGTAAGTGGATATCTTTAATCAGTCGGGGGGAAAAAGATGTGTCTTTAGGGAGGTTTTAGAAGTTTTTGAAGAGTCCGTATTACGCAGAGATGAAGACCATTCCACAGAGCAGGTGCCAGGTAAGAGAAAGATCGTTGGCCTGAAGTTTTCAGGCGAGCAGAAGGAACCTGAGGGGCTTGTGGCTAGAATCTATTTAAAATGATCTTGAGCATCGCTGTGCTTGCGTGTTAGTTCCAAGATTGTTGGAGATTGTTCTTTCATAAGAAGGGGTGACGATTTGGGACTGTAACAGGTTTGTGCTGTGATTTTGCCAAAGTTTGCTACAGATAGCGGTTAGACTGTCAATTATTGTTTCCTCGCCAAGTTTAAAGATTTCTGCAGGGATGCAGTTGTAGTTGATGCTTGCGGCCTTCCCAGATTTCAGCCATCGCACTGCAGCTGTGACTTCGTCACGACAGAGCATTACAACAGCTCCCTGACTCCATGAGTCCTGTGCTGGTGACACACGTCCATCTCCTTTGCCCTATTTAGAGTAGGCTGCAGAGCTGTGTTCAGGCTTTCCTTTAAGGATGTCTTCTTTGTATGTGAGACAGTTCCCGTCTTTATCCTGAACTGTGCGGACTTTTCTATCGATTTCTGATACTGTTTCAGTCGAAACTTAGTTGAAATGCTTGTGAGGGGACGTTACACATCTTTTTGTTGGCAGTAGCAGTAGAGCAAATGTTTCTCATAACACCGCTGCTTTTTTTTCAGCGATAACAGGACCTTTCAGTTTGTCAACATCGAATTTCAGACGGCTGTTTTTGAAAGGCATTTTAACGGTCATTATTTCAAGGTTGTTTGCCACCACCAACGTCATCTCCTAGAAATATTCTTGTTGAGTCCTATTCATGTCAGACCTATGCCAGTTCTTCATAATAAAGATACAGTCTGTCTGGCCACCTGTATGTTTCAGGTGTGCCGTGTTCATCGTCAGGATGTCTTGCGCTCACCCAGAGTATTGGCAAGGACTTGCTCGTTATCACTGACAAATTCTAACAGGCTTAGTCCCCTGTCGTTGGCGTCCCATTGCAAAAAGGGGCTGCAGAAATGTGGGCAGTCTTCAGGGGGCATCTGCACCAAGCTTGGCATCCCAGTCACCCCGAACGATAAGTGCGTCTTGCTCGTCAACCATGTTGACGACCGCTTAGAGAGCCGAGTGCAAAAGTCTCTAATCTGGTCATCATGGTAGTCGGCCGTGGGAGTATATACCGTGATGCTGAATGGTTTTTGTTCGTAAACACAATGTGTAATACCGCTAAAAACAGTGTAGCATTCCAGTTCATCATTCCTGACCTTGTGTCTCTTTTCTTTTAATTCTTTTTTTTTACTTTTCTTTCTTTCTTACCTCAACCTCCAGCTCCATCAATGCTTTTGTCTTTTTCTATGCCACAGTTCGGTATCTGCATTTCGTTCTCTGTAACTTTCTATTGTTCCTCCATCTACCTTTGCTGAGGTCTGGAACGTGTCAGGAGTATCTGTCAATTTCATGGGTCAGTTCTTTCGATTTTCCAACTCGTATGAATTTTCTGACGTTCCGGGTGGCAAATGTAACGATGTCATTCTCAACATGCGGCAGGTAGTGATGTTACATGCCCACCTGTACCTGTGAACATCCTCTCTCACCTGACTCAATTCATACCCTATCATACTTTGTTATCATCCCCCCCCCCCCCCCCCCCCCCCCCCCCCCCCCCCCCCCCCCCCACTCTCTTCGCCATGTTTTTTTTGTCCATCGTTCTTTCGTTTCCTTTCATCTGTCTATCTGCGCGTGTGTGCTTTATTTTTCTCCACTTCTTTCAACCTCTCTGGTCAACCATTATCCTCATTAAAATTCTAAAATATTTCCGAGGAAAGTTTTTTTTTTGTTGTTCAATGTTTTCAAGCTACACACACACACACACACACACACACACACACCACATCAACACTTCAAAATGACCACCCATCCTAGCATCCAGCCAGACAACAACTATAACAGCAAACAGACAGACAGCCGCAGTGATTCATCGCTGTCGTGATGCGACCAGTCCAAGGCGGCCCTTGCTTTTATCATGGACAGTTTCTTTACGCCCAGTTCACGTGCTCCCCTCCAATAGTTGATTTGTTCACCAGTCGTGACACATACACGGACCACAAACGAGACACCTTGCAAGGCTTGATAAGCTGATTCTGTATATGAAGCCACCGAAGATACTGATCTGACCAGCCGCCGTGGCGAAGTGGTTAGCGCCGCGGATTCTCGGCTGGGAGTTTGTGGGTTCAAATCCCATCAGAACTTTTGATTTGTGAGTTTTTTTTCTGCTCCGACCAATGATTATTCTTACATGAAATTGAGTTTACTATCGGTTCAATTGGGAAGACGGGGACCACACAATCGAGTTTTCCGCATGCAATGGATTCGTCTTTGGAGTGTTGCTCAAATTCCCTAACCAACGTTCCAGGTGTCTGCATCTCTCGGGGCCTGCTTGACGCCGGGATATACAATGAAAGTAAGCGTAGAGATAGCCCTGTCATACAGCCTCAAACTAAAATACGGAAATCCGTGGCATTATCTTTATCATCCTCGCCCTCATAGATAAGCATTAAGGTAACAATGTTAAATTCTATGGCCTTTCATTTTCTGCTCCCATGCTGACCTCACTTTGGGCATTGTCTCGTCATGTCGATAGCCTTGGCTTGGCTCTGTCGGGATCACCGGTGTCGGCAAGTTCATAGGGGGTCGTTGGACGGACGCGGTGGCGCCTCTCCTGAGGGAGAGCTCGCTCACGCGGGCTTCGCAAGGAAGCAATTGCTGTCGTCAGTAGGGGGGGTGTTGCTAGTGTGTGGGGGGGGGGGGGGGGGGGGAGGGGGGGGGGGGGGGGGCTGCGTACATTAGATCAGAACAGGCAGCACTGAACAGCGAAGTGACTTGACAGCGATGACGTGTTTCCTCTGGTGGGTTGCTTCATGATGATGGCCTTGACTGCTCCCTGTGGATTGCAGGTCCAGGGGCTGGGGGAGGAGGGGGGGGGGGGGAGAGGGGGGGGGGGCGCAGGCGGGTTGTGGCTGTGAACGAAGTGTCGGAATGAGCTGCGTGATTGCATTGCTACTGAGGGGCAACAGAATATGGGACCAAAAAAAAATGAAAAAAACAAACAACAAAGAAGAAGAAGAAAGAAGAATTAAGAAGAAGAAGAAGAAGAAAGAAGAAGAAAGAAGAAGGAGAAAACAAAACAAAAACAAAAAATGAAAAAGAAGAAGAAAGATCTGGAAAAAAAAAACAGCAAATGACAGCCAGCAGGATATATGTGTTACATATATTCCCAATATTGTTCCCAATATTGAAAGCAGGGTACTGTAGACAAAAAGTGGAATCGTAATTCATTTTGGTTATTTCTTCCTACATGCCTTCCTTCCTGCTCCTGACGTTAACTTTCACCGATTCCAGTGGATAACATAGATCACACAAAGCCAGTGTCTAACGAGCTCAACGATGTCGTGTGCGGACCCGATGCACACTGCCATTTGCTAATATGACCTACAGCTGTATGCGACATCTTATGGCTTTGAAATGAAGAAAACCACAGAAGCAGCCAGTGAGGTGACGAGAGAGAGTGGGGGAGAGATGGGGGTGTGCCGAGGGGAGCGAGGCGGAGGGAGACGATGTTAGAGAGTGAGGGTAAGGAAGTAGGGGTTGGGATGGATGGGAGAGAGGGGGGATGACCGCGCGCGTCATGGAGGAGGGAGGGTGGAGGCGGGGAGGGGGACATAGAGACGCTTGTGTATAGAAGAAGTTTTGTTTTTAGATTCGGGGAGGAGGACGCGCGAGAGGTGGCCCGTATTACGGGGACTAAGGTGAGGGGGGGAGAAGACGTAGAAGGGTGAGGAATGGACCGAGGAGATCAAGGGTGGCGTTTGGGAGATTGGGGAGAGGATGTTGAGAGGGGGAGGTTGACCGTGAGAGGGTTAGAGAGGGAGGTGTCAGGTGTCAGGGGAAGGGGGAAGTAGGGCGAGAGACAGTCGTGGACCAGTATGGGGGATACCAAGAGGCACCCGGAGGAGGAGATATTGAGGAGGAGAGGGAGACAGAGCCAGGAAGTGAGAGGCCGGACGGGGAGTGTAGGAGGTGATGACGAGAGTTGGAGGGGGAGGAGGAGTGTTTGAAGAGGAAGGGGAGGCGGGCAGGGAGATGAAAAGGGACGTGGAGGAGTGTGAATTGGAGAAGTGGAGGAGACCGGGGCTGGATTAGAGGAGGGGGGTAGATGTTGAGAAGAAGGGAGGGAGATTGAGGGTAGGTGAGAGAGGGGGATGAGGGAGAGAGAGGGAGTGTGTGTGTATGTGTGGGGTCTGGTGTTGTGTGTGTTGTGTGTGGGGGGGGTGTGGTGTGTGTGTGAAAGAGGAGGGGAGGAGAGAGGGGATGAGAGAGAGGACGGAGTTGAGAGGGAGGATAGGAGAGAGAGAGGAGGGGGGGGGGGGTATAGATGATAGTCCTGTCAGATGGGACAGAGGGAAGAGAGTATGTATCGCATCTCTCTGTTGTGTGTTTGCATGGCAAAGTGCGGTGATTTGCAGGGTTTGTTTTTTTTTTTTTGTTGTGATTGTTTTGTTCGTTTTTTGTGACTTTTATTTGAGTTTTTTTTCTTTGCGTGCGCGGGTTTTTTTTTTCTTGTTTTGCGTTGCTTTTGGATTTAGTTGGGGCCGCGCGATTTCTTTCGTGTTGAGGATAGTGCGCTGGCGCGCGGGCGTTTATGTTCTCCTGTATGTTTGAGAGGGCCCAAAACTATTCGTGTTAGCATGCTTATATGGGGCTCTGGCTTAAAAAGTCTGAAAGAAAGTGGAAAAGACAATGCAAAACCTCAAAGCGTCTGTGGCTCCTTTCTAACTGCGTTGTACGTTGGCTAGTGTGCCTACCTCCTCCCCCTCAGCACTGACCATGGTCTTCTTTGTTGGCAAACGTGGGGTGATTCGTCGTGTCTCCTTTTCTCCGTTCTTTTTTTCCTCCCCCCAAATGTGGTATTTTAAAAAAAAAAAAAAAAAAGTGCCAGAATAAAGACTGGACGAATTTGTAATCGAGGCAGACGAAAGAAAGAAAAGAGAAATAGAGGAGGAATCTCCTTCTGGCATCTTGGTGATGGTAAAACATTACGTCCAATCATTCGGCGATACAGAGTAACCCCACCGGGGTTACTGATTCCAGGGAAATGGGGGTTTTTTAAGGTTTAAATGAGCAGGAAAAAGAAATATATGCTCAGGTACTTGGCAAATCTATGGTGTCCTCTCAAGATCGAAATGACTTGCATCAATGACCTGATCGTTTTAAGAAATTCACAGAATGACGCAATGTCACGTGTAAGTAAGGATTTCCGCGGACAACACATGTAGAGGGCTTTATAAACTTGGGCAGGTTCCGGTAACTTTTTCTCAGTTCACACACTGTTCCAGAGGGGCAAAACGACAAAATGATAGATTAAAAAAAAGATGTGTGAATAAAACAGGATCACGCATCAAATGGCAAAGATGCAAGGCAATTATAGCATTAATTATTACAAAAGCATATAAAGCAGCATTCAATGAGCAAAATACAAACGCTGCTCCCGCAGGGGAAACACAAAACCGTATAGTCTTTCAAGATGTGAGTCTTTCGGAGAGTCGAGCTGAGATAGAGAGAGAGAAAGAGAGAGAGAGGAGAGTAAGAGAGAGAGCGAGGATCCGAGTGGAGGCTCGAGAGAAAGACTGAAGGGTCGGCGAATGAAAAATGCGGGACCATTTAGATCAGAATAGCTCCTGAAATTTAGTAGCCAAGGCCCCCGCCCTGTGTTATATCTGTGAAGAACTTAGATAACAAAACAGATGAAACGTCAATTCTTAAAAGTGAAAAGATATTTTAACCATTAGGCCAAGGCCCCCTTTGGAAGAGGAGAAAAACAAACAAAACATTATAAACAGATACAGCAAAAACATAGATAGAATCACAGTTCAAGTGATAGCAATCTCCCGCGCTTTTAACAACGCTTGAATAAATATAACGTGCTAATTTTCTGACTGTATATTACTGTTGTTCCTTTCCTGCAAACAAATAGTACACTTTCATTCCTAGTGTGTATCAAATCCAAAGTTAACAAAAACAAATAAATCGCGACCATTTGCTCAATCAAATGATGACCATTGTATTTTTACCGATCTTCAACATGAAAAAAAAAGACTAACTCGACCATCACTCAATTAAATATTGAGAGAGAGAGAGAGAGAGAGAGAGATCTCTCAAGAGAGAGAGGAGAGAGAGAGAGAGAGAGGAAGAGAGAGAGAGAGGAGAGAGAGAGAGAGAGAGAGACAGACAGACAGACAGACAGACAGACAGACAGACAGGCAGGCGGCAGGCAGGCAGGCAGGCAGGCAGGACAAACAGACAGACAGACAAAAAACGGGAGAATAGGGAAGGATGGGGGGGGGGGGGGGGGGGGGGGGGGGGGGGGGGGGGGGGGGTTGGGCGAAGATAACGGCTTGAAGAGTCAAAAAAAGTGTTACAAAAAACTGTTTGTCTTCGCATCTGGTGTTGCCATTACGGGCATTTGTTGTTATGCCAGAATGCCAAAGATTCAAAGAGGGCTTGCTGGCTCGGGGCTGCAATCCGATTTCACGGTTGGATAAAATGCGTTAAGATTTCATTCATACACCCACTCGTTTCGAGGTTTCCGTCCATTCTACAGACCTTTCCTCTTCCACACTGAGTTCTTGGGGACAATTTTGCCCAGTGATCACGTGACGCACGGATGACATAACAGAGGGGGAATAAAACGAAATTGCAATGGTGGTTCGACTTTGAAAATTGTTATTGTTGTTGTTGATGTTGCTGTTATTGTTATTGTTGTGGTTGTTGTTCTTGGTCTTGTTCTTGTTGTTATGCTGTCGTTGTTACGCCGTAAGTATCAGTCGTCTGTCAGTGAAATGAAAAAAAAAAAATTACTAAGTAAAACAAAAGCAGGAAGAGAAACGAGGCAGTTTGTTGGACTGAGCAATACGACTCCCCACCCCACCCCAGCTCTCTCTCTCTCTCTCTCTCCTCCCCCCCCCCCCCCCCCCCCCCCCCCCCCCATCCGCCCCTCATGCATAACCGTGGTAATCTTCCCGCTTCCCACTCACTCCCTTCTCACGTCAGTCGACCAATTCTCCCACCTGTCCTTCCCTTGCCCCAAACACCCTTCTTAAGAAGAGACTGTCTTGGGGGGGGGGGGGGGGGGACATCTCGCATAATTCTAACCGTTTGCCTGTGGGAAATAGACCTAAAACCCCGATGTTCTTATGACTGCCTGCGTTGAGTCCTATTGGTCGCTTATGAATGTCATGATGTTGCAACAAGTACAGATGATAACGACACAACCATAGGTTAGGTAGCTTACTCGAGGTCTGACCAGGGCATTGGGCTAATGCGTAGGTCAGCCATCTGCTAAATCGTAGCCACGAGATCCTCGTCTGACACTCTCTTAGTCATTAATCCAGATGTCCATCTGCTTTCACCCATGCGCAGTGTGAGGACTCAAAACTTTAGCGGATGTGGTGTAGCGTTTATGGACTAGTCCGCACGCAGTGACACCTTCTTGATGAAACTCCAACCGAAACGCAAAGGTTCCACATTACGACTTCCTGTATGATAACGATCACATATCACATTGTGACTTCTTGTATGATACACCACACTTACCACATTATGACTTCTTGTTTAATATTCCACACTTACCACATTGTGACTTCTTGTATGATATACCACACTTACCGCATTATGACTTCTTGTATGATATACCACACTTACCACATTATGACTTCTTGTGTTATCATCACCACACTCAACAAAGTGTGACCTCTCGTATTATATAACCACACTTACCATGCTTGTGACTGCTGGTATGATATCCACATATATCTTACATATAAACCACATCATGATGAATTGGTGGGTACCCCAGCATATTTCACCTTGTGACTGCCGATTGGATTTGCGACAAACACCACATCACTACAGCCTATTGAATATCTAAACATACATTTCAGTGTGACTGTGTAAAGGCTGTCCAGGAGATCGTGAATGTATGGGAGACTTAATATACCTTACACATACACCACGTTCCACACAATGGCTGGTCTACGTCTATGACCATGTATACAGCCATCCGAGTAAACCCCATTCCCAACCGAGGACTTCTCGAGTGACTTGCCCTTTGACAAGTTCCGATTCGCTGCCTACCGTTTGGACCAGCCGAGTTCTTTTGTAGATGATGATTTGCCCCGATTCAAGTACTTTTAAATAGTGACAGAGTCCCGTTTTTGTGAAGGAAATTAACTCATCACAGCGGGTTTGTATTTGTGTGTGCGTGATGAATTCAGTTTTTTTGTGTGTGTGTCTCGTATGTAAAAACATGTTTATCTTGCAACACAAAAAGTTGGAAGTACCCCCCACACACACACACACATATATATATGTATATACGATAAAGACTGTCAAAATATTTATATATAAACAAGTAAGTAGGGGATGGAACAAGTACAGTCTAACAATTTTTCAGTCTTTATAGTAATGACTTGGCAAGAATTTGAGCTTTTAGAATAAAAAAAAAAAAAATATATATATATATATTATAAAAGAAAAAAAAAATGGGCGCGGAGAGTGATATAAATATGGGAAACCGTTCACTAACTGCCTAAGAGAAACATCGCAATTCCTCTTGAAGACAGGTCTATTTATATTACCTGCGTCTACGCCTTTTTGTATTACCTGCGTTTAGGCCTTTCCTCTTGAAACAGGTCTATTTATGTTACCTGCGTCTAGGCCTTTTGCCCACTCAATCGGACTTGTCAGGAATATACGACTGCTTGTATCTGCGCTCCTGGTGTCAAATTGAGACACACCACAGTCCATAATTCCGTGGTGTTCTCACCAACCAAGGGTTCAAAAAAGAAACCCAACAGCACCCCCCCCCCCCCCCAAGCAGACAGCGAAGGATAGTAAACAGAATAAAACGAAAGTGTGGAGAGGGAAAAAAGTTGCTGAAAAAAAAACTCAGAGCATCATACAAATAGTATAAAACATAGGGGACAATCTTTGGGCCTATGCCTGAGAATCCATTAAAGGATGCAAGGGAGATCAAAAGATATGGAACAGTCTGAGTGGACAGCTCTGCTGTTCAATAACTATATATATATATATATATATATATATATATATATATATATATATATATATATGTGTGTGTGTGTGTGTGTGTGTGTGTGTGTGTGTGTGTGTGTGTAACGGGTCCAACT
>JADBJO010004477.1:167500-170351 GCA_016801955.1 Conus betulinus
AGATGGATTAGTGTTATTACTCATCAGGTGGTGCTACTCAGCTAATCAGGACTATTCTTTTTGTGCAGTTTTAGGTCTGTCGCTTTGTCACGTCTGAAAATTCACTTGTCTGTTTTTGAAAGGATCAAATCCCGGTTTTGGGGTTGTTTTGCCTGTATAGTTTATGTCTTTGGTGATTTGATTGTTTACCTCTTGTTTTGTGAGTTTCTTTGCATTTCGTTTAGCTTTTGGTATTGCTGCAGTCTGTTTTATTTCCCTATCTTCAAGTACAATAGCTAGGAAGTTGTTTTACTCAGGTCACTGACCTATCCTTCATGTTTATCCAGCTCAGTTCATGTGTGTGGTTGGTGGGTAGTGTCCTATGAGTGTTGCGGGGGAAAAATAAGAAGAAGAGACCAGCCGCCATCTTGCCGTTTCTTCCTTGCTTGCTTTGTAACCTTCAACATCATTCCAGACTGTTTTCGGAAATGTTAGGCTAAGAAGAGAATGCATCTTTGGATTACGGAGAGCTAAGTCGCAGTGGATTCATGCATATGCTTGCTAACAGCGAGACAGAAACGCAACAAATGGGAGAAAAAAAAAAAGTAAAATAACAGGTTAGTACGATTTTAGCAACTGTTTATACCCAAAGCGTATTATAATGAATCGAATCAGGAATTCAAAAAGTAGCGGAACAATGAAAAATCAGCGAAAAAAAAGAAAGGGGGGGGTTGGGGGGGGGGGGGGGGGGGGGGGGGGGAAAGGAAAAAGGGAAGAGAAAGAAGAAAGAAAGAAAAGAGGTTCCTTATACTACACTTTTGCTCAGGCAGACGTGCAAACAAATAACCAAACAGGACTAGAAACTGCATCCTGCTTCATCAAATTTTACAGGTGCGCAGGACAACAATGACGCAGGCAGTAGAGGACCCCTGGAAGAACAGATTACCCCCAAGTCCTGCCCCCATCAGCTAACTTTCATCTTGTTCCCCAAATCAGTTTACCCCTTCCTGGTTCCAGAATCACTGCCAGAATTGACTCTGCCTGCAATATCCCTTTTTTTTTTTTTTTTTTTTTCATTTCGGGGCCAGTTGAAAGGACGCTAAAAAGAAGGGTCACCAAGCAGATGAAGTACCAGTGGTAGGTTTATGTCATTTGCTTTCCATTTCTTTGTTTGTTTGTTTTTTTTTTCTTCTTTCAGCGCTGTAAGGTCATCTACTGGTTCTTCACACGCTGCAAGGTACGGTGATGTTGCTTATAGCCCAGCTGACCGCCCAAGACCCATATCAGGGCTGTCACCACGTGAAAATCAACTCACAAGTCACCAACAAAACAAAAACAAACAAACAAATAAAAAAGAACCTTTCACACATCTCTTTAAAACACATCTTCTAAAAGCGTACCACAAGCTTCGTTAAAAAATCGTCCTTCCACAAGTATTTATAAATAAATTAAAATTTAGATACAAAATTGAGGAACATATTGCATATTTGAAATTAAACCATGCAGATTTTTTGACTAGATGGCTGACATACAGACCATTGATGGATACTGCGTAACATTTGTGCCCTTTTGTTTTTTTTGTTTTTCTTTTTTTTTTCTTTTCAAAAAACAAGTTTCACTAATAGATTTAGAAGTGTAAGATGAGGTGTGTAAATGAACACTTTTCTGTACATTATTAGAGGCCTGATTTCAATATTTTGCCAAACATAATGATGTGAAAAACATCCCTGTCAGCATGATTTTTCTTGATGCATCCACCGCTCTCTCTCTCTCTCCTCTCTCTCTCTCTCTCTCTCTCTCTCTCTCTCTCTCTCTCTCATAGATAATGTTTGCATGAATTTGTGAATTCACACTGCTTGGGGTGATTTCTTTCTTTCTTTATTTCTTTATGTACATACTTGCCTTCCCTGTATATATACCTGTTGGAATGCAAATTAAAAAAAAGTTTAAAAAAAAAAAAATCGTCCTTCCATAAAATCCTGGATCAGATGAAAAATGTTGATCTCTTTCAGAAACTGTAAGATCACATCATGTGGCTGCAGTCTAACATAAAACGACAAATTCATTAGAATAATGATATTGAAGAAGAAGAAGAAGAAGAAGAAGAAGAAGAAGAAGAAGAAACCGAAGAAGGAGAAGGAGAAGAAGAAGAAGCAGGAGGAGAGGAGGAGGAGAAGGAGGAGGAAGGAAAGAAGAAGAAGAAGAAAAACGAAGAAGGAAACGAAGAAGGAGAAAGAAGAAGAAGAAGGAGGAGGAGGAGGAGGCGGAGGAGGAGGAGGAGGCGGGAAAAAAAGGAGAAGAAGAAAGAGGAAGAAGAGAAGAAATAGAGGAGGAAAAAAAGGAGAAGGAGGAGGGGTGTAAGACAGCAACTATCTCTACTCTACCCCCCTGCTGCTTATGTTTTCATCTGCTTGCTCAAGCGACTCACATTCCCCAGAATGTTCCCAGAGAGACATCTCTTAACCACATTCTCATACGTGCATGTAGAGATCCAGCTGGACACAGAGTCTCACGTCATTGTCTCATCCAAAACCAGAAGCATTTTACAATTCACCTTTGCTTAGCAATAAACAAGGAGTGGGTGGAGAAAGATAGAAGAGCGAGGGGAGTAGGAGCTGGGGGCGGGGGGGGAGAGGAAAAGAAAACAAAAAGTCGCGACACACACCAACCCCCGACGCCCCACACAACAACACAACACACAGGCACCGGACCGGCCCGCGTAACGGCTCCAACCCCCGGAAAACACACACCATCACCACACACACAAAACACCACACCAAAAACACACACACACACAACCACACACAACAGGCACAACACCAAACACACACACACCACACACACACCACACACACAACACACCACACAACAC
>JADBJO010004477.1:171186-188686 GCA_016801955.1 Conus betulinus
AATAATACTTTATGACAGAATACACGATCGCAATTTGAATGCTTTGAATAAATAAATTGACAAATTTTTAACAGTTTGCTCATGAGTACATGCCATAAGAAGAGCCAATCTAAACTGGCTTGGGAATTTATAAAAACTTGATTGGTATATACTGAGAGCTCTTAGTTTGTGCAAGGCAGGACAACACAACACAAAATGCACTTCATTTTCTGTATCCTTTCTACAAAGTGGACATATCAAATCTGCTTCACTATGAGAACGATAACGGTAATAATGCTCGCTCGGCAATTTCAGAAATACCAAGTCTGAATCTAGTTGTTATATATTTTAAGTGCCTGTCCAGATTTAGCTGTAAATAAGTTTTAACATCAGGTACAGAACAAAAGGACCTGTAATACATAAATCTTTCACTGTTATCCATATGAAAATTCCATTCCTGCCACCTGCACAAAATTAGTCTTTCTCTAAAGACTCTGAGAAAATCGCCAGTCGCATTAACACCTTGATTCAACCAAACATAACCAAATCCAAACAGATACAGTTTACAACGAACATTTGAGACCCAGTTTCTTTTCACGTTTCTTTTGTCACGTTCATCTAAATCAAACAACATACGGTAGGCCTTGTATGGTAATCTGCTCTCATGCATTCTTGTCAATTTTAACCAAAAACTTAACACATTTTATGGCAGAATTTTATGTAAATAGGGTACCTGTTCGTTTCGCCATATACAAGGTCATTGGGTGTCCGCAGTTCAACTCCTAGAAATCTCTTGAGCCCAAAATAAGTGTACCTTTTCGCATTGCAGAGCTGCCTTTTCTAACCCCCATAACTCGGCACCATATTGTACTATTGGCTGAATCTGTGCGTCAAACAGTTTCAGAAAAAGTATGCAGGGAATTATTTTTCAACTTAAAGAGTTTTTGCAAAATACATAACAAGGCATTTTTGGCTCTACTCGAAAGGTTATTACAAGCTGCTACAAAACTAAGTCTGGTAGAAAAGTAAATTCCTAAGTACTTATATGCATTAACGACAGGCATTTATACCGTTGAAAGTCCATTTTTCATATGCAGATAAATGCCCCCCTTTCCTAAATACAACAACATTACTTTTTTTATCATATTTACCTTTAGACGTAAGGCTGACGCTGCGCGAGCAAACTATTTATCTGGGTTTGTAGACCAACGACTGTTTCAGCCAACAAAGCCACATCATCAGCCATAGCAATATGAACAGCTCAAAGTAGTCATACGTAAACATCGCACCATGTCGACCGCCTCTTATTACTTCCAGTGCTAATTCATTGATGAATAAAGAAAATAAAACAGGACTGCATACATCACCTTGTTTCACCCCGAGAGTACAGTTAATGTAATTAGTTAGATTAGCACCACACCTGACCCTAGCCTTTACATTGACATACATGCTACGAACACATTGATACAATTTACCTTTGATTCCATTTTTCAAAAGGATTGGCCACAACAAGTTTCTTTCTATTGAATCAAACGCCTTTTCAAAATCAATAAAGGCAACATATAACTTACGATTGAAACAAAACTGTTTTTGTATTAGCGCCAACAAGGTAACATATGATCAACTGTTGAGTATCCTCTTTTAAATCCTGCTTGGTGTTCACCTGTCAAATTATATTTTCTACCCATTCTGAAGTCTGTTATTTATAACTGCACTATATATTTTACTGCTGATATCACACAAAGATATGCCTCTGTAATTACTGGGATTCACATCACCACCTTTTTGAATAAAGGAAGTATTACAGAATCAGTCCAGTTATCTGGAAAAATACCTTTGTCGAACAAGGCATTAAAAAATTTCACAAAAAAGTCACCAACCCGACCTCCAGCATATTTCAACATTTCCCCAATGATTCCATCTGGACCAGCAGCTTTACCATTCTTTAACCTATTTATTGCAAGCAGCAGTACCTCTTCTCTTGATATAGGGCGATTCATAGCCATCGTCTCATCTCCATCTTCTTCCTCAGAATAGTCTTGATCATTATCCGGATAAACTGTACCTCCTGTTTCCTCTAGTTCTAGTAAACCCTTGAAATGCTTAAACCAGTCTTCAACTGTTAAGTTATTATGAACGTGTTCCGTTTTAAAAGATATTGTATGCACAGTTTCCCAAAACTCTCTTTGACTTTTACACTGGTGACAAGTTTTTCCAATAGCATGTCATTGTACTGTGTTTTTTTTTTCTTTTTAACAAGTTTTTATATTCTCTTCTAGCAACACAATAAGCATGACTGTCCTTTTCATCTCTTGTGTTCCTAAAGTATACGAGCAGATCTTTTGCTTTTGCTTTGCTTAATTTGCATTCTCTATCATACCAGTCACTCTTGTCTCTCACTGTCAAATTAATTTTCTTTTTCATAAAATCAGCTTGTTTCCTAATACATTCATTAAACATGTTTAAAGCATCATTGCAACTAACATCAATCAAACTAATTGCATGATCAAGCAAAGATAATGTTTCATTAGACTGCATTGCACTGACATAAACATGTTCAAAATCACAATTCCACACAAACTTTTCAATTACCTGTTGTCTTTCCATCGGTGTAGGAGTATGCATAATATTGCTCATCGGGGAAAATTTGCAATGTAACTCAATGGGTAAGTGATCCGACTCTAGTCTGTCTGATACAATCAATTTACATGAAGAAGAAAGAAAGGATGGTGGACAATTCTTTGGTAACTAGGAAATAATCATTAACACTGCTTCCTGTTTCAGATATATATGTATAATTGCTATCGGTATTACCACTGCAAAAACCCATAAGAATACACAAACCAAGAGCTGTACACATATTTAACAAACATTTACCATAGCTATTAAGTACATTATCTACAGATTTTCTTACATAGCCATCCAAAACAGAAAGGGTGTTAAACTGATCACAAGGTCCATTATTGCCGTCAAATATATCTGGAGAAAAATTGGAAGTTCTGCTATTTAGGTCTCCAGAAACAATCACATGTGCATCATCAAACTGAGTCATACAATCAAAAAGACACTCTTCAAGTGCACTTATGCCATTTTCAATATCAAAATGAATGTAAAAAAAAGTGAAACCAACAGGTGGAACATAAGTACAAGCATAGATGACATCCGTTGATAAACCAAAAAGACTCTTGTCAATCAAAAACAAAAGAACATTTGGACAATCTGTCTTGATTTCTTTTATATAAGACATGAATTCATTTCGGAAAAGACATAATATGCCGCCTGACATTCTTCCTTTTCTGGTAAATTTAATGGCAGGTTTAGAAAAGACAGTATAACCTGGGAATGTAACATACTGAAGATTATCTACAAAAGTTCAACTAGACAAATGACATCGAAATCAGTCAAATAGGACATGAAATCTCTATCTCGTATTTTAGACAGAAGTCCACTTACATTCCAATGTATGAATGAAAAACAAACCTGACATTTTCTAAAAACTTCACTAACTTCAATGTCAACAGTATTACCGTTCATACATTCCTTTCCATTTTGAGATCTTAATCTTTGATTCATCTCTTGTTTCTTTGACAAACTATCTTCACCACACTCACACCTTTCTCTTTACGATCTTTTTTCCTTTTGAAATGCCCCCTCATTACATCCACCAATGTTTACATCCGTCGGCAAAGTATGTTTCAATTCTGAAATGGGTTTGTCGACAACCTTGTTTTCGTCCATGCAATTCGTTCGGTAATCTGACAAGTCTGTTTCACACAGTCATCTGTACAAATATCATGACATTTAACATGAAAAAACATTTGAACTTAGAAGATTATTTTCAAACTCTTCGTTGTTTACAACCACCTCCCCCCTTCCGTGCCCCATAAAGAATCCAGTGTTTACACCACTGACCGTTCATCGCTCACTGCGCGCGTGCCTTCGGCCTCTCCGTAAAAGCCGCGTGTTTCGCACGGTAGTCACGTCTCCACCTTACCTGCGCTACCGGTGTCAATCTGGGCAGGCCACCCCCCTATTCAACCTCCCTTAAGTTTTGCCCATCATCAAGAAAAAACTTTTTCCCCTCTATGAGAAGATGGTCAAAAATCATCATGGTGGCCCGCTTGTTTTCACTTCTGGCTTTTTTCAGATGTGGTGGAGAGAGAGCCTTTCGTATATTTCTTACCCGAAGGGAAAAGTCTTCACCAACAAACACATCACTGCCCTTCAGTTTACTTTTAGCTTTAAGTATTTTCTCCTTATCTTTGTAGAAGGTGCAGCGGGCGATGATTGGCGAGTTATGCTTGGCGTTTAGGCGATGAACTCGATCAAACTGGAAGTCGCCGGTCAGATCGAGTTTGTTTGCGATCACACCACTGATAAGTCCTTCACAGTCTGTCTGGGTCTCATTCTCTTTACGAGGGAGTCCATAGAAGATCAGATTATTCCTCTTTGAGCGCCCTTCCAGATCGTCGGCCTTTCGTTCTGTGTCCAGCATCCGCCTCTTCAGCTCATCATTTTCCCGTCGTAGGTCATCCACTTCATTCTTCAAGGACTTCACCTCTTCCTGAAGTGCAGAGTGAGCATCCCGGATATCCTTCACATCGTCTTTAATGCCACTTACATCTTCCTTCATGTTCTTAATGTCTTCATTCATGTTGTCAAATTTGGAATTCAACATCTGAAGCATACACATTAAGTTCTGCATGGTAGGTTCAGGAGCAGGTTGGAAAGGCGGAGAGTAGAATGGTTGTAGTCTCTCCTGTCTTCTCCGTGCTGGCACTCCGGGTATCCCTGGTCAAAGAAGTTTGGCGATAAGTGTCCTTTCGTGGCCCTGGGTTCTGTTCCACGTCGCCACATTGGAGTAGAAAATTGCCCCAGAACAAATATGTGAGGAGGCAACCTACTATAACACCGCTCACCGCCGTCCTGAGATTCAATGTCCTGTGCAACATGGAGGCATATTTTCTGGCCCTTTTCAATAAAAGTTAATGAAGACTGGCTGAAAACATCCACATTTGACGCGGAAATCCAGCTGCGAGGAAGGCATCGTCAATCGTAAAGCTGTCGACAAAATCCAGGATTCGAACACTTTCAGATTTCACTGTAATTACCAAAATCAAATAAACAGAAAGAAAGACAGGGTGAGAGAGACAGACAGATAGACAGAGACAGACAGACGAGAGAGAGAGAGAGAGAGAGAGAGAGAGAGAGAGAGAGAGAGAGAGAGAGAGAGAGAGAAGGAAAGACACAGTGAGTGACAGACAGACACCGAGATACAAAACAGACAGGCAGGCATAGAGAGACAGAGACAGACAGACAGACAGGCAGGCAGGCAAAGAGAGACAGAGACAGACAGACAGACAGGCAGGCAGGCAGAGAGAGAGACAGAGACAGACAGACAGACAGACAGGCAGGCAGGCAACTATGCGGACAGAGAGGCAGACAGATAGACAGACAGTCAGAGGAAGACAGACAGACAAACAGAGAGACAGAAGGACAGAGAGAATGTGTGTGAGTGTGTGTGTGTGTGTGTGTGTGTGTGTGTGTGTGTGTGTGTGTGAGAGAGAGAGAGAGAGAGAGAGAGAGAGAGAGAGAGAGACAGAGAGAGACAGAGAGAGACAGACAGACAGACGACAGACAGAGGCAGTGACAGGCAGAGACACAGAGGGAGGAGAGAGTCTGGGTTACTGCATTGACGTCAAGTCACAATGCTTTCCTTGTTAGACAACTGACTGGTTTCTGGGAAAGTGAATCACCCTGTCAATTCAGCTGGTGGAGGTCTCGCTGTCTCTCTGTCTGTTGCTCAGTGTAAGGATGTGTGCAATACGTATGCCCTAGCAAATGTGACTGTGCGAGTGACTGTGCGAGTGACTGCGCGAGTGAGTGTGTGTGTATGTGTGCGTGTGCGTGCGTGCGTGAGTGTGTGTGTGTGTGCGTGCGTGCGTGCGTGCGTGCGTGTGTGTGTGTGTGTGTGTGTGTGTGTGTGTGTGTGTGTGTGTGTGTGTGTGTGCGCGCGAGAGTGCGCGCGCGTGAGAGAGTCTGTTTGCGTGCGTGCAAGCGTGTGTGCCTATATATATATATATATATATATATATATATATATATATATATATATATATATATATATATATATATATATATATATATATATATATATATATATATATATATATATATATATATATATGTGTGTGTGTGTGTGTGTGTGTGTGTGTGTGTGTGTACATGCATGCGCGCGTGTATCTGAAACTATCAAACCCTCTCAGCCCGCGTGTTCTGTGTATTCTCTCTTCTCCTGACAGTGACCATTGTCTCTGTCTACCCTGGCGTAATGAGAACGACTGAAAGCATTGAGATGGCTCCACAAGAATTTCTGTCAGTTTGAGCCCAGTGTGTGTTGTCTCATCCCCTGACAGTGACCGTTGTCTCTGTCTATCCTGGCTATAGTGATGACTACAACTGAAAGCTTTGAAATGGCTCCAAAACAATCTAACCAGTTAGTGTGAGAGCTATGTGTGTTCTCTCATCCCCTGACACTGACAACGAGTTGTCTCTGTCCATCCTGAATTAATGGCCACTAACATTTAACATCTTTCTGAAATAGTCAGAATCTCTCTAAACATGACACCTCTACAAAGTCACTGTCCGTAACGGTGACAGCAGCACTAGACATGTTCACAATGTCACTGTCCTTAACAGTAACAATAGCACTAGACATGTCCACAATGTCACTGTCCTTAACAGTAACAATACCACTTGCCATGCTGACAACGTCACTGTCCTTAACAGTAACAATAGCACTAGACATGTCCATAATGTCACTGTCCTTAACGTAACAATACCACTTGCCATGCTGACAACGTCACTGTCCTTAACAGTAACAATAGCACTAGACATGTCCACAATGTCACTGTCCTTAACAGTAACAATACCACTTGCCATGCTGACAACGTCACTGTCCTTAACAGTAACAATAGCACTAGACATGTCCACAATGTCACTGTCCTTAACAGTAACAATAGCACTAGACATGTCCACAATGTCACTGTCCTCAACAGTAACAATAGCACTAGACATGTCAACAATGTCACTGTCCTTAACAGTAACAACAGCGCTAGACATGTCAACAATGTCACTGTCTTTAACAGTAACAGCAGCACTAGACATGCACACTATGTCACTGTCATTAACAGTTACAATAGCACTAGACATGTCAACAATGTCACTGTCCTTAACAGTAACAATAGCACTAGACATGTCCACAATGTCACTGTCCTCAACAACAACAACAGCGGTAGACATGTCAACAATGTCACTGTCCCTAACAGTAACATTAGCGCTAGACATGTCAACAGTATCACTGTCCTTAACAGTAAGAACAGCGCTAGACATATGAAGAATGTCACTGTCCTTAACAATAAGAACACCACTAGACATAGCAACAATGTCACTGTCCTTAACAGTAACAGCAGCACAAGACATGTCAACAATGTCACTGTCCTTAACAGTAACAGCAGCACAAGAATTGTCAACAAATGTCACTGTCCTTAACAGTAACAGCAGCACAAGAATTGTCAACAATGTCACTGTCTTTAACAGTAACAGCAGCACAAGAATTGTCAACAATGTCACTGTGCTTAACAGTAACAGCAGCACAAGAATTGTCAACAATGTCACTGTCCTTAACAGTAACAGCAGCACTAGACATATCAACAGTGTCACTGTCCTTAACAGTAACAGCAGCACTAGACATATCAACAATGTCACTGCCCTTAACAGTAACAGCAGCACTAGACATGTCAACAATGTCACTGTCCTTAACAGTAACAGCAGCACTAGACATATCAACAGTGTCACTGTCCTTAACAGTAACAGCAGCACTAGACATGTGCACAATGTCACTGTCCTTACCAGTAACAACAACACTAGACATGTCAACAATGTCACTGTCCCTGAAAGTAACAGTAGCACTAGACATGTTAACAATGTCACTGTCCTTAACAGTGACAACAGCACTAGTCATATCAACAGTGTCATGTTCAAAAGGAAACGCGTTAGAAAGGTCTGAGTCTCTCTGTCTAAGGTCCTGGGTGGAGAGGGAGAGGGACGGTGGGACTGGGGCACTAGAATTGAATGATGGAGGATGGTCACCAACAAAATGCAGGTTAAGTGGGTGGAGGTGTGAGAATTTAAATGGAATGATGAAGGATGATCACCAACAAAATGCAGGTGAAGTGGGTGGAGGTGTGAGAATTTAAATGGAATGATGAAGGATGATCACCAACAAAATGCAGGTTAAATGGGTGGAGGTGTGAGAATTTAAATGGAATGATGGAGGATGGTCACTAAATTAGATATTGATCATGGAGGGAAGGGTAAGGGGCTTAATGGAGTGATGGGGGGATGGTCACCATCGTTACATCAGTCACTTGAGAGTGCTGTGCTGGGGGAGGGGGGAAGGGGGTAGACGAGGCCCATCAGCCAGGAAGGGCAGCTTGTCCAGAAGAGGACCAACTCTGATTTCAGTCCTCCCTGTTCTGCCACAGCAGGTCCTTGGACCAACAGCTACAGGTGACAGGTCTTTGGGCCAAGAGCTACAGGGGACAGGTCTTTGGGCCAACAGCTACAGGTGACAGGTCTTTGGACCAAGAGCTATAAGTGACAGGTCTTTGGGCCAAGAGCTACAGGCGGAGTGACGCTGACAGAAACAGCGTGTACTGAGGACAGAGGAGCCCATACTTAAGGCCTAGGTCAGCCTCACTCTCTCAACTCACTGTCCACACTGCCTGTTGCCAATGGGGAAATGGACAGGGAACCTAGCACACCCTCCTGTCCACACCACTGACTGTCTGAGTGAAATGGATTGAGAACTAACACACCTCACTGTCCACACCACTGATTGTCTGAGTGTGAAATGGATTGAGAACTAACACACCTCACTGTCCACACCACTGATTGTCTGAGTGAAATGGATTGAGAACTAACACACCTCACTGTCCACACACTGACTGTCTGAGTGAAATGGATTGAGAACTAACACACCTCACTGTCCACACCACTGATTGTCTGAGTGAAATGGATTGAGAACTTAGCACAGTCTGAGACCCCAACTCTCTGCCCACACTGTCTATTGTGCAGGGGACAAATGAATAGGAGACTAGCACAGCCTCAGCCCTCCCCCCCTCCCCAACACTGCGCAAATCTATCTATCTATCTATATATCTATCTATCTATCTCTGTGTGTGTGTGTGCACGCATGAAAGTGTGTGTGTGCACGTGTGTGTGTGTATGCGTATGTGTGTGCGTGCGTGCGTGCGCGCGCGCGCGCGTGTGTGTGTGTGTGTGTGTGTGTGTGTGTGTGTGTGTGTGTGTGTGTGTGTGTGTGCGTGCGTGCGTGCGTGCGTGCGTGCGTGTGTGTATGTGTGTGCAAGAGATGGGAGGAGTTATGGTTTACGCGTGCAGGACATGAGAGTGATGACTAGCTGTGTAGAGGGTCGTAGCTCAGCACGTTGACGTCACACCCTGCAACCTGCAGACATAACCAGCAGGCAGGCCTGGGGCCCACCAGTGGGCGTCCAACGTGGAGTTTTCGTGCAGCCATCGTCACATCTGATAACTTCCTCAACCAGCCAGTGGATAGACCAGGACTGTGCGTACAAAAAAGCCGGTAGGTTTCTTCCACTTTTCAAGTTTCGTCCTCTGCTCACAGTGTATGTGTTATATCACTGCTTAAGTTCATAGCTCAGCAGTAGAAAATAAATTGTTGAGCTGACAACGCCAGTCTGAGTGCATGAGTTAAGATGTAAATGATAATAATAACGATAATCATAATGAAAATAATAATGATGAAAGTAACAACAGTAGTAGCAGCAGCAGCAGTCGCAGTAGCAGTAGTAATAGTGGTAGTACTAGTTGTTGTTGTAGTTGTAGTAGTAGTGATTACAATAATAATGAAGAGAAGAAGAAGAAGAAGAAGAAGAAGAAGAAGATATTTGATGCATGTGGGACAGAAATTTCATTTGGGACCCTGGTACTTTCAACATGTTAGGGGTGGTGTTTTCCACCGATGCCACAAGTATTACAAAGATTAACTTCGAGGATAAGCTTCTTGCAATAAAAAAAAAATTTTGAATTATTTGAGTAAGCAACAATTGACATCATTTGGGAAAATAACAGAAATCAAGACCTTGGTTCTGTCAAAAATTATACATTTGTTGATTAATTTGCCTGACCCCCCAGAAGTTTTCGTTGCTGCATTGGAAAATGAGTTGATACTATTTTTGTGGAGTGGGAAGCAAATCAGGATGAAGAAAAAACTGTGGTGTTTTAAACAATACAGTGAAGGAGGATTGAGAATGGCCAATATTAGATCATTTTTGACCTCCATGAAAACAAGTTGGCTGAGAAGACCTTTGGATGAATCTGAGTGGAAGGATTTTACATTTAATATGTTCCCAGAGTTAGCAAGATTAAGACAATTTGGTGCCGAGTATGCAAATGTGGTTTCAAGGAAAGCTGATAATTTGTTCTGGAAAGATGTAATGAAACATTACAACAACAAAAAAAAAACATATATGAAATCCTGCCCAATGACAGTTCATGAGTTCACGGCAGAGTGTATTCAATACAATGTTCATATACTGAGAGACCGAAAGGTGGTGTACTTAAAAGAATGGTGTAATCATAATATTTTTGTGTGAAAAACAGTTGATAAATATGGATGGTACCTTCATGACTTACAGTGAATTTGGGATTAGTTTTCCCAATGTTAGAACAAACTTTTTAATCTACGAAGGCATTTTGAATGCACCACGAGCTTATTGTCAAAAGTAAAAACATAGTTTTGACTAACAGCTATGAAACCTTAGAGAATAAAGCCTGGTCCTGTATTAAGAAAGGTAGTAAATCCATACAGAATATGTTGAATGAAAACGGAGTCACCCCAACTGCTGTTTCCAGTTGGAATAATTGGTTTGAGGATCTGAATTGGAAAGACATTTTCTTACATTGTTATAGAATATCTAGTGATGTGCAGTGGAGATGGTTTCAGATCAGATTGTTACATAAATTACTTCAGACCCAGAGATTCTTGTTCCTGTGTCGTTTAGTAAACTCTTCTATATGTAATCTTTGTGATCAAGAAGAGCAGACAATTTCTCATAATCATGCTGTTTGACTGTCATATTACACACCAATTTTGGATGAAACGTACAGCAGTTGCTGACTGGGAAATGTTCACGTTGTCATGACTTTGTGATTGACAAGGAACTTGTATTGTTTGCTGTAAAGCAGAATGTACGGCCAGACACTGATTTTGATTTCTTCATTTTATTTGCGCAATTTTACATATACAAATGTAAATTACTAAATGCACAACCACATGTGCAAACCTTTGTTACATTGTTGAAAGACAGATATTACTTGGAACGTTACATGTCAATTATAAATGGAACTTGCGCACAATTTGAACAAACTTGGCTTTTGTACAAGACGATTCTCGATGAGTTTGAATGTTATAATTCAAAATAGAACATATGTTTTTCATCTATAAACTACCAGTACTATATTCATCAAGATCTACTTTAATTGCGTGTTTTTGAAAATGGTTGAATATTTGTATATAATTCATGTTTGATTTGTATTTGATATGAGAATGCTAATGGACCCCCCTCACCCCCATCCCCACCCCTTACCCCTTCCCCCCCCCCCACCCCCAAGGCCCCTTGTCTCCCTTTTGTTTTGTGTTCAAGGATAAATGATTGTTTGATTGCCTTGTTGTTGTTGTTGTTGTTGTTGTTGTTGTTGTGTGTGTGTGTGTTTTTTGTTTGTTTTTTTTTGTAATCAATTGTTATGTAATTTGTTAGTACTGTATGTGTGTTTGCAAAATGATTTCATATTAAATATGTTCATTTAAAAAAAAAAAAAAAAAAAAAAGAAAGAAAGAAGAGAAGAGAAGAATCTTTTTCTATAAAAACTTACAACTGTCTATTAGCCGTATATTTTAAGTAATGGTATCATGAGCTCTTAAAAAAAAAATCATGGTGATTGAATATTTAGTCCATTGAACGCAAGAAGCGTGCCTTTTCGATCTTGAATATAGTCAAACAAACACACGGACGAAAAGTAACACATACAGGTAACCTCAATCTGATTGGTATGAACAGAAATCTTAAAACGTTCGCATGTGTTTGTTCATTTCTACAGTTGTTAGTGCTCTGTTCTGTGTGCTCTGTGCTGTCATTTCTGCTGTTTGTTCTGTGTGCACTGTGCTGTCATTTCTGCTGTTTTGTTCTGTGTGCTCTGTGCTGTCATTTCTGCTGTTTGTTCTGTGTGCTCTGTGCTGTCATTTCTGCTGTTTGTTCTGTGTGCTCTGTGCTGTCATTTCTGCTGTTTGTTCTGTGTGCTCTGTGCTGTCATTTCTGCTGTTTGTTCAGTGTGCTCTGTGCTGTCATTTCTGCTGTTTGTTCTGCGTGCTCTGTGCTGTCATTTCTGCTGTTTGTTCTGTGTGCACTGTGCTGTCATTTCTGCTGTTTGTTCTGTGTGCTCTGTGCTGTCATTTCTGCTGTTTGTTCTGTGTGCTCTGTGCTGTGCTGTCATTTCCGCTGTTTGTTCTGTGTGCTCTGTGCTGTCATTTCTGCTGTTTGTTCTGTGTGCTCTGTGCTGTCATTTCTGCTGTTTGTTCTGTGTGTGCTCTGTGCTGTCATTTCTGCTGTTTGTTCTGTGTGCTCTGTGCTGTCATTTCTGCTGTTTGTTCTGTGTGCTCTGTGCTGTCATTTCTGCTTTGTTTCTGTGTGCTCTGTGCTGTCATTTCTGCTGTTTGTTCTGTGTGCTGTGCTGTCATTTCTGCTGTTGTTCTGTGTGCTCTGTGCTGTCATTTCTGCTGTTTGTTCTGTGTGCTCTGTGCTGTCATTTCTGCTGTTTTGTTCTGTGCTCTGTGCTGTCATTTCTGCTGTTTGTTCTGTGTGCTCTGTGCTGTCATTTCTGCTGTTTTGCTGTTCTGTGTGCTCTGTGCTGTCATTTCTGCTGTTTGTTCTGTGTGCTCTGTGCTGTCATTTCTGCTGTTTGTTCTGTGTGCTCTGTGCTGTCATTTCTGCTGTTTGTTCTGTATGCTCTGTGCTGTCATTTCTGCTCTTTGTTCTGTGTGTGCTCTGTGCTGTCATTTCTGCTGTTTGTTCTGTATGCTCTGTGCTGTCATTTCTGCTGTTTGTTCAGTGTGCTCTGTGCTGTCATTTCTGCTGTTTGTTCTGTGTGCTCTGTGCTGTCATTTCTGCTGTTTTGTTCAGTGTGCTCTGTGCTGTCATTTCTGCTGTTTGTTCAGTGTGCTCTGTGCTGTCATTTCGGTTAGGCGACTCGGTTTCATAAGCAGAAATCATTGGAGTTATGGGCGTGCCATCACAGGCGCAAGAGTCACGCTACTTGTTCGTTATTTATTTTTTATTTTGTTTTTATTCACATTGATATTCAGTTACATGAGGCAGACATTTCTAATATATTCTTGATAACAAAACTATGAATGATCCAACTGAAACAGAGTTCTCACATGAAACAGGGCACAAAATAATGTTCATTCACACAATAGAAAATAGCACGTGAATGTTTAAACAACAGTTTAATTAAGATAGTATGCAGAATGATACATAAAAAAAAAGATAAATAATATAAAAAGCTATTCGTATAAGTCAAGATGAATATTTTTAAAAAGCGTTCAAATAAACTGAACATCACTCTTAATCATGTTATAAAATAGGATTCTGAAGTGGACAAAAAGCTCAAACGGAACAACGGAAAGACAGGACAGAGAAGAGGAGGCAGAGAGAGAGAGAAAAAGAGAAAAAGAGAGAGAGAGAGAGAGAGAGAGAGAGAGAGAGAGAGAGAGAGAGAGAGGGAGGCAAATCTCTCTATATATATCATGAAAATTGGGACTGGGGGATCGCAAACACAATCTTGTTTATGAAGGTTCTGTACATTATCCATGAGGCTTATACAGAATAATAATGTACAATGTTCTAGAAGGGTACAATCATAGTAAAAAAAAAAAAAAACAGTACAATGTACAAGATCCACATGTATTCACAGCATAATCTGTGCCTGTAAACATAATCTTATGTAAGACACATTTTCTGATTAAGTGCTTGTGTTTAAACTTTTTTTAGCAATAAAACTCTTCAATTCCATAAGTGTTTTACAGCTTATTAAGAAATGCTTGTAGTCAGGGAGGGGGGGGTGCAATGAACAGTGATAGATGAAGTATCAGTGAATATTATTATGATATAAAAGCCAGGCTCAGTATGTATACATTCATCAATTCCAGTTCTGGCTTACGGTTAAGTTGTCTCTGAATTTAATGGGAATAAACGTTTTTTCATTGATTATAACCGCAAGATTTTGCCAGAAACGTTTAATTACTGCACATTGCCAAAGCATGTGCAATACTATCTTTAAATGAGCAACAGATAGTACACCATTCACTGTTAAGAACACCAATTGTCTTCAGTGTGATATTAGTCCCAAGGCGTTTGTGGACTATTTCTAAATGCAACCAATTCAATTTCAGAATTGTCAGAAATTTTACTATTTCATAGTATACATAATAAAATAAAAGTAACAGCTTTTATATTAACATCACTGTTCTGTTTGAAGTGGAAGAGTTCATTTCCACACACTGCACCACTTTCTTTCCTTAGCAAGGCAGTGCTCATTTGGAAGTTTCATTTCCACAGGAATGACAATTCTGTTTTACGTGACCACTTCTTTCCTTAGCAAGGCAGTGCTCATTTGGAACAGAGTTCATTTTACACACAAACAAGCACACTGACCACTTCTGTCCTTAGCAAGGCAGTGCTCATTTGGAAGAGTTCATTTCCAGACACTGACCACCACTTCTGTCCTTAGCAAGGCAGTGCAAGGCAGTGCAATTTGGAAGAGTTCATTTCCACACACTGACCACTGACCACTTCTTCCTTAGCAAGGCAGTGCTCATTTGGAAGAGTTCATTTCCACACTGACACTGACCACTTCTTCCTTAGCAAGGCAGTGCTCATTTGGAAGAGTTCATTTCCACACACTGACACTGACCACTTCTGTCCTTAGCAAGGCAGTGCAGTGCTCATTTGGAAGAGTTCATTTCCACACACTGCAGTGCACACTGACCACCACTTCTTTCCTTAGCAAGGCAGTGCTCATTTGGAAGAGTTCATTTCCACACACTGCACACTGACCACTTCTTTCCTTAGCAAGGCAGTGCACATTTTTGGAAGAGTTCATTTCCACACACTGACACTGACCACTTCTTTCCTTAGCAAGGCAGTGCTCATTTGGAAGAGTTCATTTCCACACACTGCACACTGACCACTTCTTCCTTAGCAAGGCAGTGCTCATTTGGAAGAGTTCATTTCCACACACTGCACACTGACCACTTCTTTCCTTAGCAAGGCAGTGCTCATTTGGAAGAGTTCATTTCCACACACTGACACACTTACCACTTCTTTCCTTAGCAAGGCAGTGCTCATTTGGAAGAGTGCTCAGTTCATTTCCACACACTGACCACCACTTCTTTCCTTAGCAAGGCAGTGCTCATTTGGAAGAGTTCATTTCCACACACTGACCACCACTTCTTTCCTTAGCAAGGCAGTGCTCATTTGGAAGAGTTCATTTCCACACACTGACCACTGACCACTTCTTTCCTTAGCAAGGCAGTGCTCATTTGGAAGAGTTCATTTCCACACACTGACACTGACCACTTCTTTCCTTAGCAAGGCAGTGCTCATTTGGAAGAGTTCATTTCCACACTGCACACTGACCACTTCTTTCCTTAGCAAGGCAGTGCTCATTTGGAAGAGTTCATTTCCACACTGCACACTGACCACTTCTTTCCTTAGCAAGGCAGTGCACATTTGGAAGAGTTCATTTCCACACTGCACACTGACCACTTCTTTCCTTAGCAAGGCAGTGCTCATTTGGAAGAGTTCATTTCCACACACTGCACACTGACCACTTCTTTCCTCAGGTGCTGTCACCCCACTTCCACTCCCGGCCACTGCCAAGCCTTCACCCCTCCCTCCCCACCCCTCCCTCACCTCCTCCTCCACTGATTCCTTTGCCCCAGGGCACTTGCACTGTGACATGTTGTGACCTTCATTAGTGATGTTGTCTCTGTCTCAAGCCAGTTATTGTGACATGTTGTGACCTTCATTGGTGATGTTCTCTCTCTCTAGCCAGTTATTGTGCACATTTGTGTCATTTCCACACACTGACCTTCATTAGTGCACTTCATCTCTGTCAGTTATTGATGTTGTCTCTGTCTCTGTCAGTTATGTGCCATGTTGTGACCTTCATTAGTGATGTTGTCTCCGCCAGTTATTGTGCATGTTGTGACCTTCATCAGTGATGTGTCTCTGCCAGTTATTGTGACATGTTGTGACCTTCATTAGTGATGTTGTCTCTGCCAGTTATTGTGACATGTTGGGACCTTCATCAGTGATGTTGTCTCTCTGCAGTTATTGTGACATGTTGTGACCTTCATCAGTGATGTTGTCTCTGTCTCTGCCAGTTATTGTGACATGTTGTGACCTTCATTAGTGATGTTGTCTCTGTCTCTGTCAGTTATTGTGACATGTTGTGACCTTCATCAGTGCTGCTGTCTCTGTCTCTGCCAGTTATTGTGACATGTTGTGACCTTCATCAGTGCTGCTGTCTCTGTCTCTGCCAGTTATTGTGACATGTTGTGACATTCATTAGTGCTGCTGTCTCTGTCTCTGTCAGTTATTGTGACATGTTGTGACCTTCATCAGTGCTGCTGTCTCTGTCTCTGCTGTGACATGTTGTGACCTTCATTAGTGCTGCTGTCTCTGTCTCTGCCAGTTATTGTGACATGTTGTGACCTTTATCAGTGCTGCTGTCTCTGTCTCTGCCAGTTATTGTAACATGTTGTGACCTTCATCAGTGCTGCTGTCTCTGTCTCTGCCAGTTATTGTGACATGTTGTGACCTTCATCAGTGCTGCTGTCTCTGTCTCTGCCAGCTATGCAATTACCACACTTGGTTATCTCAAGGTGAAAAGTACGTCCCAGAGATCTATATCTCAAAGACAGTGTGCTCACAGTTCCTTTTTCTTTGAAGCCAACAGGTCACGTCACATTGAAAAACGCGCATCATCAGTATGACGTAACATAGTTATGTAATATGCACGATCTTTTACCTTAATCATATGGTCCATCTTACCTCTGTACGTAGTGATGCATTAATTCATTGTCATCATTACCTGGTAGAAATGGCGTTTAATGGTCTGATGTAGACAAAAAAATTATTACAGCGTTTGCGTATAAAATCAGTTAACATGTCCTTTATCACACATGATGCAGTAATTGTAAATGATCATAATATATGAGAAAATGACAATGATGCAATATTGGCTTTATTGCAGAACAACGTTAATAACAGATTTACAGCCTTTAAGATTCAGTGACATCTTCATGCATGGAATAAATGACAAAGTCAACAATATTATCATTCTCTCAAGTTTG
>JADBJO010004477.1:193686-197465 GCA_016801955.1 Conus betulinus
GTGTGGGGGTGAGGGATGTAGCTTGTCTCGCGCCGCGGGCAGGCTTAACTTACGGTCTAGCTCGTCCACTCACAGGCTGGCCAACAACATACAGCAGGCACACGCAACAGCGCAGCCAGTGGCACTCGTGAGAAAAAGAAAGAGGAAAGTGGCCTTGGTCTTTCCACAAAACACACGGAAAACAACAGTGTACACAGCCAACCTAACAATAGTCCAACAAGAGATACAAACAAAGCAAAAGTAGTTTCTTTTATGTGTTGCAACATTGAAGGATTGTTGGGGAAAATGTCTGACCCAGACTTTGTAAAATATACTATTTCCTTTGATATTTGTTGTCTTTGTGAAACCTTCACATTAAAATCGTTTGACTTTAACATTCCTTTCAAAGATTTTGTGGTTTTCCATTGTCCAGCAGTCAAGGTCACTCGCATGGGCAGGCTTCAGGGAGTGTCGTTTTGTTGATTAAGAATTCTCTTCAAACTTTGTACAGCATATTGATACAAAAATCGAGAGTGTTCTTTGTGTTCGATTTTCTCAAAATCTATTTCAGAGTGGAAAGATGTTTTATTTTTTGGTGTGTATAACAGCCGTTTCTATATTGACAAAGATTATTCCTGTACACTTGAAATGTTAGAGCGATTGTCATAACACTGCACGTGGAAGGTGATGTTTTTCATTGTATTGGGGGGGGGGGGGGGGGGGGGGAGGGGGGCGCCGCTAAAATCACGCATCGGAGAGTGGGTTTAAGTACTGGCTTTGATATGAGTATGGACAGAAAAGATGAAAGTGTTTATGAGCGAAAATCACAAGACTCTATTATTAATGGTTTTGGTAAGATGCTGATTGAATTTTGTACTGTGTTCAGTTTTAACTCCCTTAAATTGTTTATATGATCACAATTTTGACGGCGCTTTTGCATTCTACTCTGACAGAGGAATAGTGCTATTGATTTTTTTCCTGTGTTCAATTGAAATGATTGATCATGTGAAATTATGTAATGTGGTGGAACGAGTTGAATCGCATCACATGTCAATAGTAATGGAAATGAAATGTACTGAATGCAAAGTCACAGAGCCTGAACAGAAAATTGAATTTACAAAAAAAAAAAAAATCAAATGGGACCCGGACAAATTGCATGATTTCATTGATTTTATGGCATTCGATAGTACGAATGCTCTTCTAACAGAAATAAATCTTTTGTAGGTGGTATGATGCTGAGTGCCGACATTTAAAACGTGATGCCAGTCGAGCTCTAAACAGATATACACGTCATAGTAAAAATAAAGACCCAATTGCCTACAAACAGAGAGGAATACGGATTATAAACATAAAAGATCTCTTTATCAAAGGAAATTAAGAGAGAGAGAGAGAGAGAGAGAGAGAGAGAGAGAGAGAGAGAGAGAGAGAGAGAGAGCATACAGACAAAATGTGTATGACTCCTTGCTTCAAACCAGAAACGATAAAAATAGATTATTCTGGAACATTGTTCGTGATTCTAGAGAGAAAACGAGTAAATTACCTCCCATTCCTATTGAACTATGGAAAGAATACTTTGAAAACATCCTAAGACAACATGGGAAGAATACTTTGAAAACATCCTAAGACAACAATCTGCAAATGATCAAACAATCCCAGAAATAATGCAAGAAAATATTGAGGAAGATATACATGTACAAGAGCTTGATGAAGAAACAACAGTCACTGAGATTAAGTTTGCTATTAGAGGTTTAAAAATCTGGAAAGACGGCCAGGCTTAGATGAATTACCACCTGAGTTTTCAAAGCACCACAAGCAAAAATATCACCATTTAAAAAAAAAGACTGTTCTGTAAGATATACAACAATACACAGAATGCACTCGCTCAGTTATCATACCACTATACAAAAAAGGGACCGACAAATCCAGGGAATTACATGGGTATTTCATTATAACGTATCGTAAGCAAAATTTACATCAAGTTAGTTTAAACAGGAGATTGGATGAAATGGACTGAGACAGAAGGAAAAGTTTGTGAAGAGCAGGCAGGTAAAGGCTTTTCCACTGTTGATCATGTATACACATTAATGTCCATGATTAGTAAGTGTTTAAATGATAAACACAAAAGCAAATTTTATGTCGCCTTCATAGATTACCAGAAGGCCTTTGATACCGTTGACAGATAAGTTCTGGCCAGTTTTACAAAAGATGTGTACCTCTACAGAAATGTTTAACATGTTAAAAGGAATATACAGCTCTGTAGGCCTACAGGCTTGTGTGAGGAATGGGGCAGAGAGTCACTGAGATTAAAGTTTGTATTAGAGTTGTCTGACTTTTTCAATTGCCCGCTGGAGTGAGGCAGGGTTGTTTACTATCTCCCCTCATTTTTTTTCTTGCTTATAACTGATGTTGCTGATGCTGTCACTAGAAATGGGAGGTATGGGTACCGATTTCTACCAGGTTTACGTGAAGTTTTCTTATTGTTCTTTGCAAATGACATTGCTTTTAATTTCCTCTACTCCCTCTGGACTTCAAAATCAGACTAGAAAAACTTGCAGCAGCCATCCGATTTTCTTGGGGGTTTACAGTAAATTTGCAAAAAAAAACATAGATAATGGTTTTTAGAAAGGTGGGTATCTAAGTAAACACAAAAAATGGACAGGAAATAGATGTCGTAATTAGCTATAAATATCTAGGGTTTACCTTAACGACAAAATAGTCCACAGACATTTCACTCACGGCGTTTGCAAGAAGAGCCAAAAGCAAAGTGATAGATATCATGAAAACTATGTACAGCCTGGGTAATAGGGATATGTCAATTTTCTTTAGATTATTTGATGCGCAGGTTATACCATTGATATTATATTCATCATAAATATGGGGCCTCACACATTTTAAAGTAACAGAACGCATACATCTCTTTGCTTGTAAAAAGTTCTTGGGAATTGACAAAAAGACGCCAAGTACTCTTGTTTATGGTAAGCTAGGTAGATACCCTCTTTATATTGATAGTACTTTACTGGCAGTGAAATACTGGTTCAAGATTTAAAAGATGACGCCAAGCCGAATACCGAAACAAGCATACGAAAAAAAAATTGAAAGAAGTTAGTAAATCCACCAACTGGGCTTTAGACATAAAGCATTGTTCTGACTCCGATGGATCAGAAGTGTGGATAAATGGAGGAGTGGGAGATGAAAAGGCATTCTTATCAGTGTTTAGACAGAGAATGGTAGACCGTTTCAAACAGGACTGCACAGTAAATTAGAAGGTAGTGATCGTTATACCGTCTGCCGATGCTTTAAATCACTGCCTCTACCTGAGAAATACTTACATGATCACAATTACAAAATTCAGAAGGGCATTAGCAAAAGTCAGATTAGGTGTAAATGAGCTTTGAACAAATAAAAAGTATACCGACACTACAGCGATAACCATCTGTCCTTTTTGCAGTGAAGAAAACCGAAATACATTTTTCTTCTAAAATGTCCAAGTTACAAAAAAATACGAGAAAAATATCTTCATGAACACTATAAAGATAGCTTTCCTGTTCAGTTGAAACACTTTTGCAAAACGAAACTGCTGTCATAATGCGAGATGTTGCTATGTTTGTACATTACGCTTTACGTTTTAGAGAAGAACAGTTGTAATGAAATGTTATACACATACGTTTGTTACTTTTGTTGTCGCCAAATGAGCATCTTTTTTATTTTCTTTTTCTATATAAATCATTCATTTTCGATAACATTTAAAAATTTCATGTTACGTGTCTCATGTGGATAGGCTGGAGGCCTCACATTAAAGT
>JADBJO010004478.1:0-22500 GCA_016801955.1 Conus betulinus
AATAAAATTTATTTTCCAAGTTTATAATCACATAGCTTCACAAAAAATGTGAAAAATTTGAACACCAACAAGCTAATGCTTACAGTGTGTTCGAATGTTTATAATTACACATGTGACAACGGAAATGGCAGGAGGACTAATTAAAGTTACTATGCTAAACTAAGACGCAACCCCCCCCCCCCCCCCAAAAAAAAAAGAAAATACATACCCACACGTATACAAAATGTCAAATAACATGTACATAGACATACATACACATGCACATATACATAAAACGCAATCATGTACAAAATCAAGGAAAAAATATAAAAAAGAAAGTCGTAGCAAAGAGTAAACACTAAGGGACTATAAAATGCATGATAATGCTACCACTCACACATCATTAAACCTTTATATGTAAGGAAGCGTTTGAGAGAGAGAGAGAGAGAGAGGCAGAGGAGAGAGAGAGAGAAAGAGAATGTTGTTCTGCTCTAAGATTTTTATCATAAACATGTGTATCTTTACTTCATGCGAAGTTTTACAACATGTTCTTCAAAAAACGTTCAGATTTGTGTACTAAAACGATGAAAAGTTTTGAATATAGCTGCGTTATCTTCACTTCGGACGGATTGCTTACCACGGAGGAGAATATACTAACTTCGAGTAGATTGGGTGCAAGGGTGTCTTTTCTAATGTTAGAGTAATTTGGACAATATGATAGAAAAGTGTTCAGCCGTTTCTGAATCAGTCAACTGAGACGGAACAGCGGCTGGTGATGTGTATCTAACACTGGTGAGAGAAAACATTGGCAAAAACTGTCAGGATATCAAAAGTGAATATCAATAATACGTGGACACACGCTAAAGTAAATTATCATATGATGTAGGACATTGATCGTAAAAACGTTTTTTTTTCCCTTTAAATCTAAGGAGTGTTTGGCCCTGTTGCAGTAAATTCAAGAGAAAGAGGGTGTGGGGTGTGCGGGGGGGGGGAGGGGGGGGGGTCGGTTGGCATGCTTAAGGGGTGTCTGTTGCGGCACAAAGTGTTCGCACCTGCACAAAGTGTTCTGTTTCACTCCATCCCCAGCGCCACAAAGTGTCGCATAGCACACAATTTGACTTGCGACAGTTTGATCAGCCTTACCAGCACAAAGTGTCGCAAGCACAAAATGTCGCAATGGCGCTAATCTCTACATGTATTGAGTGAGCAAGTGGGTGATGGTAGGTGAAGAGAGATACAGTCAAGGTGAGACAACAGACATCTCTCTCTCTCTCTCTCTCTCTCTCTCTCTCTCTCTCTCTCTCTCTCTCTTTCTATATATATATATATATATATATATATATATATATAATGAATATATATATATATATGTATATATATATATTATATATATTATATATATATATATATATATATATATATGTGTGTGTGTGTGTGTGTAAAGCCTATAAATATGAAAAACCCTTCACTAGCTGCATGAGGAAACTATCGCAATCCCTCTCGAAGGCAGATCTATTTGTATCGCCTGCTCCGAGGCCTTTCGTCCGCTGGATCGGACTCATCAGGGAGACACGGATGATTGTGTCTGTGTTCTTGGGCGTCAGATAGAGGCACACCACAGTCCGTAATTCTGTGGCCCGCCCAGTACTACTCCCCTAAAGTTGATTCAGACTGGTTTCAATGTTGATTCAGATAGAATGTCCATGTATGAGTTTATGACCAGTAAATAACAACCCTGAACACATTAATAAAGGAAATATGCAAGGGGGGGTACTTCTGGGACCGGCCCAGAAGTACTCCCCCTAAAGTTGATTCAGACTGGTATGTTGATTCAGATAGAATGTCCATGTATGAGTTTATGACCAGTAAATAACACACCCTGAACACATTAATAAAGGAAATATGCAAGGGGGTACTTCTGTGGACCAGCCCAGAAGTACTCCCCTAAAGTTGATTCAGACTCGTTTTCAATGTTGATTCAGATAGAATGTCCATGTATGAGTTTATGACCAATAAATAACAACCCTGAACACATTAATAAAGGAGATATGCAAGGGGGTACTTCTGGGACCGGCCCAGAAGTACTCCCCCTAAAGTTGATTCAGACTGGTTTTCAATGTTGATTCAGGTAGAATGTCCATGTATGAGTTTATGACCAGTAAATAACAACCCTGAACACATTAATAAAGGAAATATGCAAGGGGGGTACTTCTGGGACCAGCCCAGAAGTACTCCCCCTAAAGTTGATTCAGACTGGTTTTCAATGTTGATTCAGGTAGAATGTCCATGTATGAGTTTATGACCAGTAAATAACAACCCTGAACACATTAATAAAGGAAATATGCAGGGGGTACTTCTGGGACCAGCCCAGAAGTACTCCCCCTAAAGTTGATTCAGACTGGTTTTCAATGTTGATTCAAATAGAATGTCCATGTATGAGTTTTTATGACCAGTAAATAACAACCCTGAACACATTAATAAAGGAGATATGCAAGGGGGGTACTTCTGGGACCGGCCCAGAAGTAAGTACTCCCCCTAAAGTTGATTCAGACTGGTTTTCAATGTTGATTGAGGTAGAATGTCCCATGTGTGAGCTTATGATCATTAAATAACAACCCTGAGCACATTGATAAAGGAAATATGCAAGGGGGGGGGTACTTTTGGGACTGACCCAGAAGTACTCCCCTAAAGTTGATTCAGACTATATTTCAATGTTGATTTCAGGTAGAATGTCCATGTATGAGTTTATAACCAGTAAATAACAACCCTGAACACATTAATAAAGGGAATATCTCAAGTTGATTCAGACTATATTTAAATGTTGATTCAGATAGAATGTGCATGTATGACCTTTATGATAAATAAATAATAACAACCTTCAACACCTTAACGGAGATAATTTTGCCGAGGGGGGGGGGGGGGGGGGGGGGGGGTGGAGGATACTTCTGGGGACCGGCCCAGAATGACTCCCGGGAGTACTTTATGAAAACAGGGGGTCCATTTTTTACCCAACCCAGATGTACTCTCGGGAGTCATTCAGGCGCGGCCCCACGTAGTACCCCCCGGGAGCACTTCTGGGACGGTGAGTACTTTTGGGCTGTTACACCGCAAACCGCTGTTTTGTCGCACATCCGCCGTTTTGTCGCACAGAGACAAAACGGTGGACCTTCAACCGCTGTTTTGTCGCTATCCCGCCGTTTATTCGCATGTGTGACAAAACGGTAGGGTGCGATAAAACAGCGGTCTACAGGGGGTGCTGTTCTGGACCATGTCCAGTTAACTTTCCGGGGTGGGGGGGGGGGGGGGGGGGGGGGGGCTGTTCTGGGCCAGTGCCAGATTAGCTCCCCAGGGAGGCGGCAGTTTCGAATTAGTTTAACTCTCTAGGGGGTGGGGGATGGGAGAGGTTTGTTCTGGGCAGGTGCCACATAAGCTTTTGCTTGTTGTGCTCCATGTTGTGATGTTCACTGCAAAATGTTTGGGTTGAATAATCTTTGTTTAAAGCAAAGAGGGGGGGGGGGGGGGGGGGGGCTGTTCTGGGCTAGGTCCAATTTAACTCTCTTGGTGGGTTGTTCTGCGCCGGTGGCTGACTGACTCCCCAGTGGGGCTGCTTCGGGGCAGATCCAGTTTAACTCTCTAGGAGTCTGTTCTGGGCTAGGTCCAGTTTAACTGTCGGGGGGGGGGGGGGGTGGGGGGGTGGGTGCTGTTCTGGGCTAGTACTAGATTAATCCCCAGGAAGGAGGCTCCTTTTGGCCAGGTCTAGTTTAACTGTCTAGGGGACTGTTTGGGGCAGGTCCAGTTTAACTCTCTAGGGGGGACTGTTCCGGGCCGGTGCTAGATTAACTCCCCAGAAAGAGTGGGGGGGGGGGGGGGGGGATGTTCTGGGCCAGGTCCAGTTTAACTCTTTACACTGTGGGCTGTTTTGGGTTAGTAACTCTCGGGGTGGGGGGGGGGGGTCAGTTCTGGGCAGGTGCCGGATTAACTCCCCATATATAAGCTTTCGCTTGTTGTGCTCCGTGTTCTGATGTTCGCTGCACAGTGTTCCTGGTTGAATAATGTGTTTTTAAAGCAAAGTCTCCCAACAAGGGGGGGGGGGGGGGGGGGGCTGTTCTGGGGCCAGGTCCATTTAACTCTCCTGGTGGGTTGTTCTTGGCGGTGCTAGATTAACTCTCCACTGGAGCGCTTATTGGCCATTTCTTCATTAATAGAGGCAGAGGGGAGGGGGGGGGGGGGGGGGGGGGGCTATTCTGGGCCTGCGCCAGTCTAACTCCCGGGAGGGGGGGGGGGGGGGGGGCTTTCCAGGCCTGTCCTGGAATGACTCTCCACTTGCGCTAGTTTAGCTCCCAGGGAGTCATTTTGATGTAAAAAAAATAATTGGGCCGGAAGAACTCCCGGTAGTTAGTCTGGAACAGCACCAGTTTAATTCTCCAAGGGGTTGGGGGAGCTGATTTGGCACTGCCCCATATGAACTCCCGGGAGTTAGTTCAGAGTCAAAATTTTTAGGTTCAAAACAACTCCCGGGAGTTATTCTGAGACTGGTAGGGGGTTCATTTTGGAACAGGCCTAATAAACAGAAAGAAGAGATGGGGGGGGGGGGGGGGGGGGGGGGGGAGGGGGCGTTCTCAACCTGTTGGGGGGGCTGCTTTGGTGCAGATCCAGATTAACTCCCGGGAGTTAATCTGAGGCAGTGCCATAGTGACTCCCGAGAGTTAAACTGGGTGGGGGGCGGTTTCACCACGTTACACCGGCACAAACTGTTACATGTTCCAAAGTGCGACACTTTGTGCAGATCTTCTCACTACAAAGATGCGACACTTTGTGCAGTTGCGACACTTTATGCCACAACATGCACTTGTACGTACAACTGAAACACCATAAGCGCTCTGACTTTTGCCAAATGGTTGAAGGGTTGAAGTGACAGTTGTGAATTCAGACCATTTGTGGCGTCAGATTTTAACATTTTGATATCTCTGTCCGTTCACTAAAAAACAGCAGGTAGATACATCATTAGGCGAGGGAAGTTAGTAGAAGGACGGGCCCTGCATGCCATAACGTTGCGCTTCATACATGGTTAACTTCTGACATACGTTGACCCTGCATCCTGCATCATTAATTTGACCTGAACACTTCACTTTATGAGCTCCTACACATACCCCTACCGTTCCACTATCCCCCCCCCCCCCCCCCCCAACACACACACACACACACACACACACACACACACACCACACACACACACACACTCACACACGCGGATACACAGACACACATACACCCACCACCGTCACACACACACACACACGCACGCACGCACGCACGCACGCACACACGCACGCACGCACGCACGCACACACACACACACACACATTCGCACGCGCACACACACACACGCGCTCGCGCGCGCGCACACACACACACACACACACACACACACACACACACACACACACACACACACACACACACACGTACACACACGCACACACACACACACACACACACACACACACACACACACACGTACACACACACACACACACACACACACACACACACACACACGCACACACACACACACACACACACACACACTCTGAGAATGTGATGACAAAGCTTTATTTACAGCAGCAGACATGTTAATAGATCAACATGCACACTTGTAAAAAAAAATAAACAGAGAGAGAGAGAGAGAGAGAGAGAGCAGAAAACTTTATTATCTCTCGTTACAAGAGAAATTACATTTGTGACCGCTGCCCTAAAAGTTAAGACATACATATTTATAGTTACAAACGTGTGACACTGGAAATTAAAATTACTTACAAACAATAAAACATGCGTGTAACACCAAAATGGGAATTTCAATCTTTCTCCTTTTGGTAGTGCAATAAAGTACACACACTCAGCCACTCTTGATTATATATACATAAATGTGTGCACGTATGAGAGAGAGAGAGAGAGAGGAGAGAGAGAGAGAGAGAGAGAGAGAGAGAGAGAGAGAGAGAGAGAGAGAGAGAGAGATTTATCATTAAAAATCATTAAGACGCTTGCTCACAGACATACACACACCCGCGCACATGCTTGTGTCACAGGTGATCCATCGCCTCTTCTTACACGCTGTGTTTGTTTTGTTTAAAAACGCAATGGATTTGAAACACAAAGCTCTTTTTTGTGCGCATCAGCTTAGCTCTGGGAACACAAAATCTGCCTGATGGAAGGAGCACAAACTGTCGCGCAAGCGTATGCCCACTGTCACTAACAATCGCACGAGCCTTGTTGACCGCACGCCTTTCATACAACTCACTCATACTCTCCTGTCTCTCACCAACAATCTTACCACAGATGTTCACAACGCTATCCAAGAGTTTGCTTTTTTTCAAATTAAGATTTCCATACCAGCAAATGCATGAAAAAGTCAAGACAGACTCAATAAAACTCCTGTAAAATGTTTTTAAGAATTTTTTTGGCTGGACATGCAGATTCCTCAATTTGCGTAGGAAATGCATTCTAATTTGGCATTTTTTGTATGCGGACCTGGTGTGTGTATTGAAAGTGAGCTTATTGTCTAATGTTGTGCCCAGATATTTGTATTCCTCTACCCGTTCCACTTTTTTTCTCCATCAATGTAAAGATCAGGCACATAATTTTCCGCTTTCCTAAAATCTATGATCATCTCTTTTTTTTTTTTGACGTTAAGCTCAAGATAATTTTCTTTACACCAGGTGCTGAAACGCTCAACTTCATCAAAATATGTTACATCAGAATTGGAAAGGTCTACAGGGGCTGTATCATCTGAATATTTAATGACTGGTGTTTCTTCTGTACCAATGCAGTCGTTGGTGTACAGAGTAAAGAGGACAGGAGAAAGAACGGTACCTTGAGGGGAACCTGTGGAGAGCAAAAGAGGACAGATGACATGACAGATTGATAGCGCACTGACTGGGATCTGGGAGATGAGGAAATCTGTGATCCACAGGATAAGCCTGGGTCTGACATTTTAAGGATAAAAGTTTGTGCGCTAAGAGATGAGGCTGGATGTGTTAAAAGCTGATGAAAAATCAATAAAAAGAATACGAACAAAAGAATCTGTTTTCTCCAGGTGAGTGTAAGCGTTGTGTAAAAAAGTGTGAGAGTGGCATCGTCTGTGCATCTGTTGCGTTTGTATGCAAACTGATAAGGATCTTGATGATGACTGACTGTGTCAGTGAGGAGGGTGACTGAGTATTGCTCTTTCGAAACACTTCATCACAATGGATGTTAGAGCGACTGGGCGGTAGTCATTGAGGGAAGATGGTTTAGACTTTTTTGGTATAGGACAGATCACTGAGGCTTTCCAGAGAGAAGGGACAGTTGAAGTTTTAATAGACCAATTGAAAGTAGTCTAGTGAAGACATGACAGACAGAGTTGAGATCCACAGTTCTTGAGTAAATACACTACTAATATTGTCTGGTCCAGGCGCCTTTTGGATATTTAGTCTTTTAAACATTGAAAGTATTGTTGTATCTTCTATAATGATCTCATCTTCTATCTTTGCTTTGATTTCCTCTTTTATCACTCCCAAATGCATCGGTGAAATCATGGGCATCAAAACGACAGTAAAATTTGTTGAGTTCATTAGCGAATTGTTGTTGCTGTTCTTTTGGTAAGGCACAGTGATGATGGGATTTAGTTTGACCAGTTAATTTCTTTAGACCTTGCCATGCGTTCCGCATATTACCGCACTGAAACTGCAATTCAACCTTCTCTTTGTACTTTGTTTGGGCTGAACGTATTTCCTTTCTCAGTTTTATTTGGACTTTCTTACGTTCCATTTTGTTTTCTGTTTGAAAGGCAATTTTCTTTTCATTTAACACGGTTTTCAGTGGCTTCGTTACCCATGGTTTATTGTTAGGGAAAATTTTGATTGTTTTTGATGGAATGATTAAATCTTGACAAAACATGATATATATTCTGATATGACATCTGTTGCTTCATGGATATTGACAGAGGATTCAAAGAAAAGGTCCCAGTCAGTACAGTCAAAACATTCTTGTAATTCCAAAATACTGTCAGGCTCCCATACCTTAACCTTCTTCTTTATGATGGGTTCTGTCTGAATTTTAGGTCTATATGCGGGTATGAGGTGGACTACATCATGATCAGATTTTCAGATAGGGGGTAGGGGTTCCGATTTGTAAGCGTGATTGATGTTGCCATAAACACAGATCGGGCATTTTGTTTTTACGAGTAAAACAGGTAATATATTGTTTAAAAGATGGAAGGGATGAGTCAATCTTCTGTTTACAGTTATTAAAATCACCAAGAATAAAATGGGTGGTGCATCAGGAGAGATAGACTGAAGAAATTGCACAGCATCAACAACATGGGCAGCGGCACATGACACATTGGCAGCAGGATGAGCATAAACAACTGTTAAAAACAACTGTCCGAATTCCCGCGGCAGGTATCTTGGTCTCAGAGACAGCGATATCAGTTCTACATCAGGGGTGCACAGCCGTCTTCTCACAGTCACATTAGCATTGTCACACCATCTATGTTGACATACACACACACCCCTCCCCCGTGTGCCTTGCCTGTGGTCAGTGGGTCACGGTCAGTTCTGAGAGGGGGGTGAAATCCGTCAATGGCCACGCTGTCATCAGGGATAGAGTCACACCACCATGTTTCCGTAAAACATAAAACACAAGCATTTCTGTATTCTCTCATAAAACGAGAGTTCACTAAAAGTTCATCAAAATTTCCGTTGGAGCTGGTCGGGTTGATCGAGCGAACATTAGATAAAAAAATGATGGATGGCAGGGGGGGTCGGCTAGCATTTCTTCTCAATCTTCGTTTTACACCTCCACGCTGACCACGTTTTCTTTTCCTTTTGGCATGTTCAGAGCCGGTTTGAAATCACCTGTGTAGGGATTGGTTTAAAAACGGGAAGTTGGTTAAATCGGGCACGCTGTGGTCTGAATAAAATCGAAAGCTCAGTAAGAAATCACGGGTGTAGGAAAGTTGGTCATTGACCCACTGCTGGTGGGCGCCATTTTGGATTTGCACAGCTGATGAGTGGCGAAGAAAAAAACGATTTGAAACAAGGCAAGGAACGTCACACACACCTTCGACCACAGAACAGAATCCATCCTGTCAATCACACACTGTACTGGGTAAAAATATTTACACATCAAATGGGTCACATTGACTAAAACAGTAATTTGAGACGGCAGCACAGTCACACAGGTCGCCAATCAGTGCAGCGCCCCCTATCAAACAGACCTACAAACAGATTAAGACTAACACACTAACACACACACAGAGGGACACACACAAACAGAAATGCATAGAGAGATAGAGACAAATAAAGATAGAGACAAATACAGTTTCTAAAAAATAAAGGGAATATATATATATATATATAGAGAGAGAGAGAGAGGTAGTTATGACTTCTTTACCCTTTCCTTTCCTCTCTTCACTCCCTTCTTTTCCCTACCTAACCTCCTCCTCTCCCTCCTCTTTCTTCTCCCCCGCCCCCTCCCTGCCTGTCCACACCACAGACTTAGAGGTCAGCCGTTCAGCTCCTGTTGTATTCAGACGGACACGATTTCGCCATCAGAAGTGTCGGACCTGTATCATCTGGCTTCTTCATTACCAACGGAACGCAAACTGCAGCCCTTGTCACGAAGACCATGTGAAACGGATATGTTTATAACTTCCTCAATCCACCCGTGCCAACACAGACCATGTGTAACGGACATGTTACTAACCTCAGTCCACCCGGGTCAGCTCTCATCCCTCCCTTACCTCCTTCCCCCATCCTCGCCAACACAACCCGCGTCGTCACCAATACCCTTAGAAATTATACCTGGGTATCCTTCCTCCTCTCCTTTTTCATGTTCCCTCATCTCCCTCCACCTTCATTGTTCATGTTGCCACCCTTTCCCGTGGGAAAAAAAAAAAAATCGTTTAAAATATATGTGGGACAAGAAGGGGGCTGGAATAGCTCAGTGGTAGAGTGCCGGATTTGCAATATTTGTGATCCTGGGGTTGTAGGTTCGAATCTCTACCCAGCCGTTTTTGGTACAGAGGGATATTTCTGTCAGAGTTAACATTGGTTCTGACTCCATTTCCCGTACAGTTCTTTGAATAAGACTATAAACCGAGGTTCCATGTGTGAACGCACGCATAACATCTTGCGCACATGTAATAAATCCCATCACCAACTTTTGGAAGAGAAGGCCAGTTTGGCTATTGTTATGAATGATACGTTATACATAGCATGCGCTTTATCGGAAGGTGGAGTATGCCTGCCTTAATGGCGTGATAAAAAGGTCATAATCACAAAACTCCACTCCCTTTGTTGGGTAGATGTGATTAATCCTTGCCTGACTAAACAGGGGGGGTGTCCCCAGGAGTGTCAGCCTGTGTACGTGGGGGGGGAAAAAGACCAGAACACTAGCGGGCACAGAGTGGCGGAGGATGGCATGATCACCTCCCAGCAGGGCAGCAGAAACAACATCTGAAGAATGACAATGAAAGAAGACGATGACAGCAGAAGAAAAAGAAGAAGACAAACTATTGAGAGGAACCAGCCTTTACAAAGACATGTTCACACACACACACACACACACACACACACACACACACACACACACACACACACACATTCATACATACATACAGAGAGGGAGAGAGAGATATGACTGATTTGCACAAGCGTACACATGCATGCATGCACACACACACATACACACACACGCACGCACACACACACACGCACGCACGCACACACACACACACACACACACACACACACACACACACACACACACACACACACACACACACACACTTTTTCTACAGCTCATCTGTTATTTGCAGACTCCAAATTGTGATGATTTTTTCACAAGGCCATGACATAGCATCTTGTTTAATCGGTTAAGCTGCTTTCTCTTTTTAACTACACGAAGGGCACCTTCAATTAGCAGCCCCCTCAGTCCTGAAAGGCTTTGTGTGATGGCCTGGACCATCGTTAAGCTGAAACTGACAACCTGATCCTCGTGACTGTAGACGTCCCTCGTGCTCATCTTTCGTGTAAGCTGCAGTCGTATGCCGTCACCGGAGATAAGCGCTCCGGCTGTCTCTGTCAGAATGGATAGACAAGGGTGTCCCTGAGGACAGACAGATTTACGGGCTATGTGCCATTGTGACCCAATGTCGTTGTGACCCCAGTGTCATTGTGACCCCATGTCGTTGTGCCCCCACATGACTCCGTTTACCGACCGGCAAACAGACGTTGCCTCGGTGTCTGTTTGTTTGAATGTGTGTGTGAATGTGTGTGTGTGTGTGTGTGTGTGTGTGTGTGTGTGTGTGGTCCATGAACTGATTGGCTTCAAAATGCTCAGAACGATTAGAGCAGTTTGCATAAAGGTACACAGCTGATCTTCACGCCTACAGTTCTGAACCCATTTCTTGCATCTGTAAAACACACAAAAAGAATGGTGAAACTCGGCCAGTGTCCTTCGCCCACTTGTACTGAATTTGGCACGCCGACAGCTTGGATTTCTTTTAATTCTGCTTTGAGCATCTTCTTCTTGTAATTCTTTGAGAAGAGAATGGTATGCACCAAACGTTTCCCACCTTGCGATTCATGGTCTCACCCACCATCTTCGATTTTTTTTTAATTCTTCAATTGTACGCAAGTGATCAAAATGATAAAAATAGCGCAAACAAAAATTTCTTCTTTCTTCAGAGCCCATGTTCAGAGAGTACTGGGCGCCGCGGCCTGTCCAGCAGCTGTGCAGACGCTTGCCGGCTGGACTGGAGGAAGCCAGCGGGGGATGTTGTTTAGATTTCCGTCAACAAACCGTCACTTCCGTGTCAAACAACCGCCTTCCACTCGCTGGAGAGGCTTTTTCCAGCGTGGTGTGTCGCCAGCTTTGAATGAGCGGTCTGTTGTTTACCAAACGCACGGGTGTGAAGCAACTAACTTCTGAAACTTTACTGGTACTACTATCTTCTGAAAACACAACTGTAATTTTCATAAGATAGTAGTAATACTACGATCTTATGAAGATTATAGTAGTGTTTTCAAAAGATAGTAGTACTAGTAACGTTTCAGAAGTTAGTCGCTTCACACACGTGCGCCACGCGCTCTCCTCCGGCGGCACGCGATCCTACTTTAATGCTTGTTGTATGGCAAACTAATCGTAGATGATTGTTGTATTTGATTGTTTCTTATTTTTGTTGCATTTACTTGTATCAGTAATATACAAAAGTAAGAACGAAAAAGGGTATCTTTGGTGACATTTATTGAACAGTACTTTCTACTGCTTCTATTATGCACTGCATGTCTACAAAAGTACTGTTATCATCACAAAGAAGTTAATTGATGATTAAAACAAGAAATAAAATGAAAAAAAAAAAAACGGAAATATGTTTAGTCTGCATTACAACTGTTTACATCATCAATAATGTTTTAGTAGTAGACTACTACTACTACCATTAAAACTGCAACATATTTTTTTCCTGCTTTTGGTTGTTTCGGATTTGTTACATGCTGCTCTACCATTCATGTACAAAAGAAAGGGATAATGAATTGAAAAGGGTATGTTTGGTGACATTTATTTATGTACTTACGTGTATGAAAACTACTTCTTACCACCACAAAAAAACTAGCGTACAATCAAACAATAAATGAAACGAAACACACACACACACACACACACACACACACACACACACACACACACACACACACACACACACATGCGCGTGCGCGTTTACTGGAATTAGAATTGTTTGAAACAACAGCAATAATTTCTCTTTTAATACTCTTTGTAAAACCAGCCACGAGTGCTGCTATTACACTTTCCTTCAACTAGGTCTTCTTCTGCTACTACTACTTCTACTACTTCATTCTCAGCAGTTTTACCAGTCGATGATGAACCCAAGATATACCCGTGGGAACACCGCAAAGTGTACGACCGTCTGGCCGAAATGCTCGAACTCAGCCAGTGTGTGGGTCGTGCACATTGTGTCTCTAGCACAATAAGGGGCGTTCCCGGCACAAACTGTCGCATGTTCTAAGTACGACACTTTGTGTAAATCTTCTCAGCACAAAGTGTCGCACTTTTGCACAAAGTGTCGCATGCGACCCTTTGTGCAGTTGCGACACTTTTGTGCCGCAACAGGTGTCTATATACGAGGTTTACTATAATCAGGGCCTTGCTAGTCCGAACTTTTCCGCAATTTCCTATTCTTATCAGAGAGTTTTTTTCATTTAGCTTGAATGTAGCTGTATTAGGCATGCACAATTCACACGGATGTGATATGAAAGACGTGTGATGTCGTACGTTACAGGGAAGCAAAGAAATTGGAAGCCCAAACAGAACAAGACAGTATGGACCATCGTGTATATTATGATCACAGATACACGTCTATGTGCGTTTACAGTGCAACCAGCCCACATGTACCCATTCTGAGCCCAAAGACCCGAACTAAAGAAGTCAAACACCGAACCCTGAATTCTAAGAAGAAAAAAGTAGGCTTCTGTTTGTGCGTATGCGATGGATCATGTACACACACACACACACACACACACACACACACACACACACACACACACACACACACACACACACACACACACTCGCACGCACGCACGCACATACACACAAGCCTGGTTTACTTTGTTGGATATCTAGGCCGCCAAAGGACAAAACAGATACAGAAGTAAAGAGCCTTGACCAATTGGTGTTCTTCAGGCAGAACAAGAAAGAACCAACAGCGATTATAAAGAAGTAAGCTTAGAGAGGAGAAATGTATACAGGCCAACAAGTTCCGCTACCTATGAAGAGGGCTGAACAGGGAGTGAGAGAGTTGGCGGCTTGGGGGGGGGGGGGGGGGGGATAGGGCGAGGGAGGGGGGGGTTAGGGGATCAGGAGGAGAGAGATCGGATGAAAAAAAAGACAGCTTTAACTCTCTCTCTCTCTCTCTCTCTCTCTCTCTCTCTCTCTCTCTCTCTCTCTCTCTCTCTCTCTCTCTCTCTCTCTCTCTCTCTCTCTCTCTCTCTCTCTCTCTCAAGCAAGACGAAAACTAACAGTACTACAATCAGTTATCAGTTAGCGACAACGAATCCCTGGCATAAAAAAATCGTAACACATTTATCATGATGTGTGTGTGTGTGTGTGTGTGTGTGTGTGTGTGTGTGTGTGTGTGTGTGTGTGTGTGTGTGTGTGGTGTGTGAGAGAGAGAGAGAGAGAGAGAGAGAGAGACCATCATAATCCTCCTCCCCCCTCCCCCATCTTTTTTTTTCTTGAACTATTCATACACTACCCAAGACTAGAATTATTAATTAAGTGGCAATACATCAATACGCAGTCATAAATACGAAGAGAGACAGAGACAGACAGACTGAGGAGAATAGGGGGAGCGGAGAGGAAGGGACAGAGACACAAAGACGGTGTGGAATAGATGGAACGGGGACAGAGAGAGAGAGACAGACACACAGACAGACATACACAGACAGACAGATAGACAGAGGGAGGAGCGACACAAACGAAGGGGGGGGGGGGGGGGGGGGGGGTAGATAAGGACAGAAGCAGAGAAGGAGGGGGAGGACACAGACAGAGAGGGAGGGTTAGGGAGAGAAAACGAAGAGTGGAGAAAGGAGAAAAGAGAGAAAGAAAGAGGGAGGGACGGGATAAGAACTAAGACAAAGACAGAGGGGCAAAGGACACATACAGATAGAGAGAAGAGTAGGAACATGAACAGAGACGGAGGGGAAGGGACACGAACAGAGAGAGAGAGGGGAAGGGACACGGACAGAGAGGGAGGGGAAGGGACACGAACAGAGAGAGAGAGGGGAAGGATCACGAACAGAGAGAGAGAGAGGGGAAGGATCATCACGAACAGAGAGGGAGGGGAAGGGATACGGACAGAGAGAGAGTGGAAAGGGACAGGAACAGAGAGAGGGGAGGGGACACGAACAGAGAGGGAGGGGAAGGGACGCAAACAGAGAGGGAGGGGAAGGGACGCAAACAGAGAGGGAGGGGAAGAGACACGAGCAGAGAGAGACGGGAAGGGACAGGAACAGAGAGAGAGGGGAGGGGACACGAGCAGAGAGGGAGGGGAAGGGACACAAACAGAGAGAGAGGGGAAGGGACACAAACAGAGAGAGAGGGGAAGGGACACGAACAGAGAGAATGGGGAAGGGACATAAACAGAGAGAGAGGGGAGGGACACAAACAGAGAGGGAGGGAAAGGGACACGTACAGAGAGAGAAGGGAAGGGACACGGACAGAGAGAGAGGGGAAGGGACACGAACAGAGAGAGAGAGGGGAAGGGACACGAACAGAGAGAGAGGGGAAGGGACACGAACAGAGAGAGAGGGGAAGGGATACGAACAGAGAGAGAGGGGAAGGGACACGAACAGAGAGAGAGGGGAAGGGATACGAACAGAGAGAGAGAGGGGAAGGGACACGAACAGAGAGAGAGGGGAAGGGACACGAACAGAGAGAGAGGGGAAGGGATACGAACAGAGAGAGAGGGGAAGGGACACGAACAGAGAGAGAGAGGGGAAGGGACACGAACAGAGAGAGAGGGGAAGGGACACGAACAGAGAGAGAGGGGAAGGGACACAACAACAGAGAGGGGAAGGGATACGAACACAGAGAGAGGGGAAGGGACACGAACAGAGAGAGAGGGGAAGGGACACGGACAGAGAGGGAGGGGAAGGGAAGGGACACGGACAGAGAGGGAGGGGAAGGGACACGGACAGAGAGGGAGGGAAGGGACACAAACAGAGAGAGAGGAGGGGAAGGGACACAAACAGAGAGGAGGGGAAGGGACACGAACAGAGAGAGAGAGGGGAGAGGGGAAGGTACACAAAGAGAGAGGAGAAGGGACACGGACAAGGAGGGGGGGGGGGGGGGGGGGGGGGACACAAACAGAGACATAGCGGAAGGGATACGAAAAAGAGAGAGAGGGGAAGGGACAGGGACACGGACAAGGAGGGAGGGGAAGGGACACAAACAGAGAGGGAGGGGAAGGGACACGAACAGAGAGAGAGAGGGGAAGGGACACAAAACAGAGAGAGAGGGGAAGGAACACAAACAGAGAGAGGGAGAGGAAGGGACACGGACAGAGAGAGAGGGGAAGGGACACGAACAGAGAGAGAGGGGAAGGGACACGAACAGAGAGAGAGGGGAAGGGACACGAACAGAGAGAGAGGGGAAGGGACACGAACAGAGAGAGAGAGAGAGGGGAAAGGACACGGACAGAGAGAGAGAGGGGAAGGGACACGAACAGAGACGGAGAGGAAGGGACACGAACAGAGAGAGAGACGGGAAGGGACACATACAGACAGAGAGGGAAAAAGGACACAAACAGAGAGGGAGGGGAAGGGACACGAATAGAGAGAGGGGGGAAGGGACACGGTCAAGGAGGGTGGGGAAGGGACACAAATAGAGAGAGAGAGAGAGGGGAAGGGGCACGAACAGAGAGAGAGAGGGGAAGGGACACGAACAGAGAGAGAGGAGGAGAAGGGACACGAACAGAGAGGGAGGGGAAGGGACACGAACAGAGAGGGAGGGGAAGGGACACGAACAGAGAGAGAGGGGGAAAGGGACACAAACAGGGAGAGAGGGAAAGGGACACGAACAGAGAGAGGTGAGAAGGGACACGAACAGAGAGGGAGGGGAAGGGACACGGACAGAGAGAGAGAGGGGAAGGGACACGAAGGGACACAACAGAGAGAGAGGGGAAGGGACACAACAGAGAGAGGGGGAAGGGACACGAACAGAGAGGGGGGAAGGGACACGGACAGAGAGAGAGAGAGAGGGGGGAAGGGACACAAGAAGAGGGGAGGAGAGAGAGAGGGGGGGGGGGGGGGGGGGAAGGGACACAAACAGAGAGGGGGGGGAAGGGACACGAACAGAGAGGGAGGGGAAGGGACACGAACAGAGGTAGAGTCATGCAGGGACACAGGCAGTCAGAGAGGGGAGGGAGGGAAAACAGACACAAACACAGGGAGAGGGGCTGGGGGTGGGTTGGGAGGGAGGGACACAAACAGAGAGAATAAGGGAGTTACAGAGGGAAAACACAGAGAGAGATGGAGGGATAAGGATACAGAGAGAAAGGGGGGGAGGGGCAGGGAAAGACACAAAGAGAGAGAATGAGGGCACACACGCGCGCGCGCGCGTGCACACACGCACAGAGGAGAGAGTGAGAGAGATATATACATTAAGAGAGAAGAATAGGGGCACAACAAGAGATAGAGAGAAGAGGGGGACAGGACCTAGAGAGGGAGAGAGAGTGAGAGAGAGAGAGGAATACAAGCACAGGGACACGAACGCGGAGAGGATGGGGACAGAAATACACACAACTGCGTGCGCGCGCGCGTGCGCGCGTGCGCACACACACACACACACACACACACACACACACACACACACACACACACACACACACATCTCTCTCTCTCTCTCTCTCTCTCTCTCTCTCTCTCTCTCTCTCTCTCTCTCTCTCTCTCTCTCCTCACACATGCACACGCATCCTCTCTCTTCTCTCTCTCTCTCTCTCTCTCTCTCTCTCTCTCTCTCTCTCTCTCTCACACACACACACACACACACACACACACACACACACACACACACACACACACACACACACACACACACACACCGAGTGGGGTCGGAGACTGAGGATCCCAGAGAGAGTGACAATTTGATCATCCATGCGGCGCTGTCTCTTGCCTCTTGACCCTAGGCCATCCAATCAGCCGTGCACCCCTTTGTGGACGTACCCTGACCACCGACCGTGAGTGGCCGGCCAAAGTGGACAATGTAAACCATGTGTTTGTGGGTATCTCCTCAGAAACCTGGCTTTTGCTCCCGGATGGGTCTCGTGTGAGTTTGTTTGTGTCTGCTGTGTATGTCGCCTTCTCTCTCTCTCTCTCTCTCTCTCTCTCTCTCTCTCTCTCTCTCTCTCTCTCTCTCTCTCTGTCTCTCTCTCTGTCTGTCTGTCTGTCTCTCTCTCTCTCCTCTCTCTCTCTGTATATATGACTTTACACCACACACACACACACACACACACACACACACACACACACACACACACACACACACACACATGCACCAACATATGCGCGCGCGCGCATACACACACACACACACACACACACACACACACACACACACACACACACACACACACATATTGAACAAATTAGTAGTGTGGGAAAACAAGTGCAGGTTAATATAATTCCTCAATTATCACACAATAACGACAACGATTAAAAAAAAGTGTGTGTGTGTGTGTGGGGGGGGGGGGGGGGGGGGGGAGCAAGAGAAAGAAAACGGGAATTAAAAAAAAAGATAGAGCGTTGGTTTATGAACTATTAATTCCTTCACTAGTAGTTCATCTTAGAAACAGAACTGTTCACATCACCTGTTCGGAAGCCTTTCGTCCGCTGATTCCAGTTCATCAGTGAGACACGGCTGAGATAGATAGATAGACAGACAGATAGACGTACATACAGACAGACAGATAGATAGGTAGAGAGGTAGGTAGATAGATAAAGAGATAGACATAGATATAGATAGATGTCTGTCTTACCGACACGCTTCAAGATGTTCAGTTTTTATTCCCATAACAATTCATCACTACGTTCATAACTGACCTGCCTGTCAGCCGCGGTTGTGCAGGTGTCTGTACCTCTCGGGCCTGCTTCACGCCAGAATGCACCACGAGAGGAAGCGTAGAATACAGCCCTATAGAACACTCTTAGATTACAATGGAACTCGACAACATCGTCCCCCCCTCCCCCCCATACCCTTTCTTCATAGCAGTATAAAACATAGCGTATCCTACCTTTGCCTACGCTTGTGGATTGACTTATCGGAACGGTGGGTATTTGAGTCATGGCACTGAGGGAGCTTTGACGACCAGGAAGGGGTAAAAACATGCTGACAAACCCATTTTGACTGTTTTCCTTCTGGTCCAGTTATCTCAGGAAGACCCTCAGCGGATCATCCATGCCAGCTGCAGTTAATCCAGGCGTGCTTGTGTCAGTGTAGCGAGACCCAAAGGCGACCTACGACCTTACTCTACCTTCACCAGGTCACCCTGGGAACGCTGGTGGACTTGTTGCACTGTCGATTCATCAGATGGTCATCGTGGGTGTGTGGAGAAGATGGCTGTTTCAGGATGTAGGGGGTAGGGGGGGGGGGGGGGGGGGAGAGGATATCGGAGTTGGAAAACAGTAGTCAAGAGTTCGGTGGTGTGTGTGTGTATGTATGTGAGTGAGAGTGCATGTGTGTGTGCGCGCGCGCGCGTGTGTGTATGTGTGTGTGTGCGCTCGCATGCTTAGGAGCATGTGGGTGGGTGGGCGCCCCCGCGCGCGCTTGGAAACTTGTATATGTAATGTCAGACTTACATAAAGTTTAGTCAACCTGTTTCAGTGATGAATGTTGTCATGGAGACGACTTTCAGCAGATGATGTGATGGGAACTGACTGTTCGTCGCCATTATCGAGTTGTGTTGCTCTCAGTGGTTTTGGCCATCAAGCTCCTTTCATCGCCTCCTTTGTAACGTGTGTGCATGTCTGATACCGGAACCCGTCTCACAAACAAACAAACTGGCCCTGGCTGAAGGCTGTGTCAGACCAACTGACATAGGCTGGACCACCAAGGCTACATCAAAATGTTGTTATGCTCTGCATAGTCATGCGGGGATTGTCTTCAGTCGTGAAAAACTACCAGCATAACACCATCAATCTCCAAAATCCGTCAAAGTCGGAGTGTGGCTGCCCACATGGCGGGGGTGATCAAAAACGGTCACACACGTAATGTTCTCATCCCTAAAGTGTTCAAGCGCTTCGGCTGCGGATGATCCCTGGAGTCTTTTAGCCTGGGGTAAGACAACAACAGCAAAAAAAAAAAAAAAAAAAAAAAAAAACCAACATTCCCGAAAGAAACCTGTCTGTCAACATTTGTGGGCGCCTTACGCTAACCGCTGACCGTAAGCCAACAGCAATGCACACTCCCTTGCGGACGTGGCCTGTTTTTCTTTCCCACAGCCCCGTGCATAGCACGTGTTCCTAGCGCGTGCCTTCAGCAAAATTCCCTCGCACTGGAAGAGTTTACTGTTTATTACTGGCATGCTCTCTCTCTCTCTCTCTCTCTCTCTCTCTCTCTCTCTCTCTCTCTCTCTGTGTGACAGGGGATGGTGCAGACAGAGGCACTGACCTAGTTCTCATTGAATGTGCGAAAAAAAATGCAGACAATACTATGGTACGCTTTCTTTCATCAGGTGGAAGAGTCTTCATTACTGTTTCATTACAGAAATCGCATTTTCTTCTAAAATACCTCTTCTCAGCGGTGGGTTCTGCACTCAGTGCGTTAACTACAATATAGGCTACATATTTGTGATTAATCGACAAAAGTGCCAAAAATAAACGCAAAATTTTCTGTTGAGGACTGCTGTAAGGATACAATGCTGCTGTTCACGTAGGGCGCCCACATGTGTTCAGTGGTTACAGAACTCCATCGCATCCACAGATTTCATGTCCGAGTCGAGAAGCTCCCTCCGGGTAGAGGACGTGCGTACGGTTTCTGTCTGCTGTCTGTATTGCTTACCTACCTATCAATGTGGACAGTCGTCAAAGATTTCTACTGGAAAGCGCAGCCTTCTTGACGTAGGTTCTTTTACGAGCGAAACACGAGCACTGCGACCACCGTTGAAAGTCGAGAGGAAAGGGTCATGGAGAAAAAAAAACAAACTTCTACATGCCAAACTTGAACTCTCGATCCAGAAGTCTCTGGTATCCTAGGCGTGAACCTTGTCCGCCGGGCCATGCCGACACTGGGCATTTCCCGAAAAGAAACTGTCTCTGGTTTCCCACCAGCTGTGCAAAAGACGCCAGAATCGCCAGGCTGTATCCCGGTGAACTGAAGTAGATCACCTCTTCTTCCTTTCTTTTTTTTTCTTTCTTTGTTGTTGTTGTTTGTTTTTTGTTTTGAGTGGGATGGGGTGGGGGGGGGGGGACGAGGATGGGTGGGTAGGGACGTTTGTTTGTTCGCTTCGTTTACCAGTGTGGTGTCTGAAGTATCCTGAACAAGACAGGGATCAACAATTAGGTGACTGATGAATAGTGCCTGTAGATAACAGCTGGAGAGAGAGGTGCTGTTTGAACAAGGTGTGGATCAACATTTTGTGACTGGTGATAACAGTGGGACCAACAAATGCTGTTTGAATAACATTTTGGGGCCGGAATAGGCTGGTTGGTAGAGCGCCGGACTCGTAATTTTGGAGTTGCGGGTTCGAATCTCCGCGGGGGGCCGTTTCGATGCAGGGGGATTTTTCCCTCGGAGTTAACATTGGTTTTGACTCCATTTCCCAAACGGTCCTTCGAAAAAGACTGTAAACCGAGGTTCTGTGTGTGAATGCACGCATAACATCTTGCATGCACACGTAAAATCCCATTTACCAACTTTCGGAAGAGAAGGTCAGTTTGGCCGTTGGTATGGGTGACACGCTACACATAGCATGCACTTTCCCCGAAGATGGAGTATGGCTGCCTTAGTGGCGGGGTAAAAAAAAACGGTCACACACACAAAACTCCACTCCCTTTGTTGGGTAGATGGGATTAATCCCTGCCTGTCTATACAGGGAGTGTCCGCAGGAGTATAGCCTGCGTGCGCAAAATAAATAAATAAATAAATAAAAATTAAAAAAATAAAATTAAAAAACACCTTGATCGACAATTAATAACTGGTAAACAAGGTAGGTAGGAAAACTGTTTTTGTTTGAACAATATGTGGATCGACAGGTAGTGACTGGTTTTACGGTAGGGATAAAAGAAAACTGTTGCTGTTCATATATGATATATGGATCGACAATTAGGGACCAGAAGTATTAAGATAGCGATAAAAACTACTGCTATTTTAACAATATGTGGATCGACAATTAGTGACTAGTAGTATTAAGGTAGGGGTGAAAACTATTGCTATTTGAGCAATACCTGGATCGATAATCAGTGACTGGGTAGATGGGATTAATCCCTGCCTGTCTATGGGATTAATCCCTGCCAGGGAAAAAAAATGTTGCTAATCGAACAATATATGGATCGATAATTAGTGACTGGTAATAAAAGTAGGAAAAAAATGATACTATTTGAACAATGCACTGATCGACAATTAGTCACTGGTAATGAAAAAATAGGAAAACCTGGCCCTAAATGAACAATGTGTGGATCGACATTTAGTGAGTGATAGTAAAGAAGAAAGGGGAGGGGGGGGGGGGGTGTGCTATTTGAATGAGCTATGGATCACAATTAGTGACTGGTAATAAAACCAGAGCAAACCGTTGGCGGCAGAACGACTTACACAGGAGGAACCCTGTCTGCTAAGAACAGCAGGGAAAACCGGCGCTGGTTGACTCCACCGTGGGTCAAATTATACCCCCCCCCCCCCCCTCCCCACCCCGCCCCTGACACCCCTCGCCCTATCAAATTCTCTGCCGGCCATTCATGAATTCCGTAG
>JADBJO010004478.1:25000-27500 GCA_016801955.1 Conus betulinus
ACGGCTTGTGATTGGCCAATTTAAAAACAAATAAGCCTGGAAAGCGGAAGGGGGGGGGGGTGTGGGTATTTTTCGTTTAGAGGGCTGCAAATACCTTGAAAGCTACCTTTGTCGGTCAAAGGGCAACCGATTTTGCAGGAAAGACACACGGTGGGAAATTCTCTTGTAGTGAGCTGATGGTGTTTTCTGTCGCTTCAATTCATTTTCCCTTTATTCGTAACTTGACTCGTTCATTTTACAACAATTTCGAACTAAAAACAACGATGTGACTGTATTGCCACCATGTTGATAGACGTGGACAACGGTTGCAGTGGTGCTTCTGCGTAATGTGGTGATGACGTCATCACTTTCGTTTAGCTAAATGTCATGATGACGTCAGCAGATTGCGACTGCTTACTATCATGACAATGATGATGCTGACAGCATGCCTGTGCTTAGCGTGATGATGACGTCGACGTTCTTTCTCCTGCTTAATGTGATGATGACGTCGATACTTTTCTCCTGCTTAATGTGATGACGTCACTCAGCTCGCTCCTGCCTGATATTGCAATGACATCAATACCTTTCGACTGCTTTTAATGTGTCATGACGTCGACATCTTTAGCGTTAATGATGATGATGATGACGATGATGATGATGTCGATCGAGATTCCTCGCTCGTTTTTTTTTCTGAATTGCTCAGTTCAGAACAGAACATTTAAGTCAGTTTATCAAAAGTGTCTGTGCTTGTGAATACGGTTTCATACATAGAATCGTAGATATACATTTCATACTTAGTACAATATATCAGAGTGCAGTGTAACACAAAACAACACAGAGCACACCACTGTGTGATGGAATACAGCACAGACCGTGCAGCAGACCCACAATGGAGAGCACTACAATACAGCACAACGCATCCCAATGCGATGCAGCATGGCACAGTAGAACACAAAGCTCCACACTGCAATATCATGAGGTGGCACAACTGTTACAAGACAGGGATGACAACGCTAAGTAATATTGTACAATGCTGTTGTGATAGTAAACAAACCATTGCGCTTTCACACACCACGAATCCTTTCATTCGTTCTCAGATAACTGACTTTGTGTGTGTGTGTGTGTGTGTGTGTGTGTGTGTGTGTGTGTGTGTGTGTGTGTGTGTGTGTGTGTGTGTTTAGATAGACAGACAGATAGACTGACTGACAGACCAAAAAGAGGGAGGGAAAATGGATGACGGTAGGAACAGTACAGTGTAAGCTGTCTCATTGAAATACAGGTGCTTGCTTGTTGTGGGTAAGGCAGACAGATTTTTCTAAAGTGGGAGGTAGTGAGTTCCAAACTGCTGGGACAGCAAACGGAAGGAAAGCCCACCAGACAGTTTTGAGCTTCACTGCAGGATCTTCAGTTGTTCGGGTCAGGAGGACTGGGCTTCTTCAACACAATACCGATTTATCAAAATAGTGAGGGATGCAACAGTCTGATCAGTCTCAGTCCCAAGATCAGATTGATGCGCTCGCTGGTCATCGCCTTATTTCTCTATGCCTGTGAGACGTGGACTCTGACAGCTGAACTTGAGAGAAGGCTTTCAGGCATTAGAATTGGGATGCTTCCGCAAGATCCTAGGCATCTCATACAAAGACCACAATTACCAACTTGAAGGTGCAGACAAGAGTAAGGCAAGCCACTGGACCATACGAAGACATGTTGTCCACGGTGAAAAGAAGGAAAATGGGATGGTATGGTCATGTGCATCAAGATCAACAGGACTTGCCAAATCATTCTACAAGGAACAGCGCGAGGAGGCAGAAGGAGAGGAAGACGGAGAAAGAGATGGGAGGACAACATCAGTGCATGGACTGGCCTCACTCTCAGCTACTGCCTAAGAGCTGTCTGAGAACCGGGAGGAATGGAGGGAAGCTGGTTGCGAACTCTTCTGTGGCGCCCCAACGGTCTTCAAGTCTACGGGATAGGTGATAGGTGGCACGCAACAGCTCAGTACAATATGCACCACTCAGCACTCAACAATAAATGTCACCGCTTTGTCTGTCGGCAACATCGTACCATCGCAGCGCCATGAGCCAAAAAAATAAATCACCTACTTTCGTTTAGACTGAACATCTTTTAACTCTTTCTGTGTGTGCTTCGTAAACAAGATAACGATCGGCTAAGATCTGTTGTCATTCACCTTGCCCCAGGGTGGCAAGCCACGTACACATTTCGTTATTTATTCTCAAGACCATCCCTTTCTCTTCCCTCTCCTTTTTTCTTTTGTCTCTTTTTTGCTTTTTTTACGGGAATAGTGTTTTGGTAATGGAGAAAACCTAGTAGCCTTCTTTCTACAGAGGCATTGCATGTTTTTCGCATTTATTTTGCTCACAAATTATTAGGGATATTTTCGATTCACGCTTGATTAACTGGAATACGAATAGCTGTGAAAGTGAATATTATGATGAAAAAAAGAATCCATTCACGTTTGCCTGCTTCGGAAGAAACGAGTCTTTTTGAATAAGTCAGGTCT
>JADBJO010004478.1:30000-37500 GCA_016801955.1 Conus betulinus
AAGAAATTCAACTTTTCTCCAATACGTCTCCCACAGACGTCACACATCACAGACATCAACATACACCGCAGGACGCTCCCGACATGGCCATCAGCAGACAGGCAGAGGAGGACAACGAGGACAGGTCAGAAATAAGGGACCCTGGCACGGCACGAAAATATGGACAGGGAGACGGTGGGAGGGTGAGAGGAAGGAGAAGGCGGGGAGGGGGGGGGGGGGGGGGGGGGGGGGGGAGCAAAATGGTGCGAGAGTGGACAGGGTAGAGAAATGCCACACACCGACAGACCGAGAGTGGCATACCATTAGAGAGACATACACGTGAACCATTTCACCAAGATGACGGTTAATCCCGGACCCGGACCCGTCTGTGCACCGCCCGTCCGGGAAAGAAAAAAAAAAAAAACCTGCTCCGGTTCATCTCTTCTTCAACTTACTGGCGACGGCCCAGAGCTGTGCATAATGCACCCGGCCTGACCCGTGTGATTGCAGCCCGGATTATGCCGGTCGTGCAAAACCGTACTTCCCCGGTTGTCCTGGTGAAGGGACCTAACACCTGCCCTGATTTTCTTTACACTGTTTATCTTTCTTTCCAACATAGACGACGAAATACTCATCGCTGTCGTGAGGCTAACATCATTTATTTAAAAAAAAAAAAAAAAAAAAAAAAAAAAAAAAAAAACAAGAATCATGCCAACAGAAATATGTTCTCTCTGCTGCTTGGGATAACATAGCACGAAAGGTGGGGAGAAAATGGTGACTGGTAAAAATGTTATCTTCTCTTTTCTTTTTCTTTTTTTTTTTTCTTTTTTTTTTTTTAACCAAATGAACAAAGTTACAAACAAATGTTCACCTTTAGCTCCAATACTATTCATATTAACCAAAAAGTGCCAGTCAAGTGTATGTCTACAAAAGCTAAGAAACATCCACAGTGATTCAAAAGGCCTTGAACGGTTTTATTTCTGTTTCATTCAATCCATTTTGACGTTTTCTTTTACGTTTTAAAAATAAGAATGTTTTAAACAGTTTGGTAAATCTTCAATTTTAGATCCAGTACTATTCCTATCAACAATAAGTGCCAGTATTTGTCTGGGTCTATTATGCACACTTCCAAGGACCCGAACAACTAGACAGGTCACGGCCTTGCAATGCGCGGCCGGGTCCAGGTCCACTGTGCACGCAGCCATCATCACGCTTCAAATCGACACCAGACCTCGTGCTGAGCACGTGCTTGTTGCAGAGTCTGATCATCCCTCGCCACACCCGTCAGTCCGCCATGGTGCCGTTGCCTTTCTCACGAGTGAAGACCGGCGGCTGAGCCTGCCAATCGCAGGAAAGTTGACAGATTTTGACAGATTTCGGCGAACCACGTAGTCTGATTTTACCCAGAGAGAGAGAGAGAGAGAGAGAGAGAGAGAGAGAGAGAGAGAGAGAGAGAGAAAGAGAGAGAGATGAAAAGCGGAAATTCTGAACAGTCTACTTTCTAATCCATCTTATCTTCGTTTAAAATCCACTCTTGTTTTCCATACAAATGTGACAAATATTTTCATGAGCTATAAATCAACTTGAAAATGTTTTCTTTTTAAAGTCAACCATTTTTTTTTCCGGTGCCTCAAAAAAAAAATAAATAAATAAAAAAGGAGGAATTGGTATGGAGACCTGTTGCTCTCGTTTCGTTTCATTTTTTTTTTTAATTTTATTTCGTTTTTTTTTTTTCTTTTTAAATTTTTGCTCGCTTCTGTTTCAATGTCTATGCCATCGGAATCAGGTTGGTCAAGCGGCAATTTTCAGTCTGGGTAAAACTGATTAACATTGTTATTGAAAAAGTAAGGCACAAAAAAAAATCACAGGGTATTTTCATCCCTGTGAGTTGCATTTATTTCTATTTTGCCTTAGTTTTGTGTACCCTAACCGTGGCTTTTCGGTCACTTGATGGCTTGTAACGACTGTTCTACAGACATCCACACTCCGAGCTTGTCTTGTCAGAGGTCCAAAGCCATCAGTCTGTCGGGGGTTGTGCAAATCGACAGAAAGCTTCCCACAGGAGCAGACACACTGCAGCCCAATCATCTCAAGGGAAGTTTACATTCATATTATTAGCCGTCAAACTGCGCGCGCATATGCATTTGTGTGTGTGTGTGTGTGTGTGTGTGTGTGTGTGTGTGTGTGTGTGTGTGCGCGCGCGCGCGCGCGCGCGCGCTCGCGTGCATGTATGTTAAATGAACATAACGGTTTGAAATGGAATTATGCTATGAAATCCATTCAGACATACTTGTTGTGAGAGGATTCCCGGGGTTGGCGGGGTGGGGGCAGGCACACACTTCATTCCCAGGCAATGAAGCAGCCACCTGTGCGCGCCGACTCTCTGGAGTGCAAACATTCTGTGGGCAACAGTGACCCGCCTTCGTGTGGATGCACTTGACCGCCATCTTTCCCACATCCAGACCTGATCCACCCAAATCAATAACGCCACATTGAAGCCTGTTCATGAATGAAACCAGCAAGCACGGTGCCGTACACTGGAAGGTCGACTTCTTCCCTGTGAATTTGGTCAATGAGCTGGCGAGAAGGAACCCTGAAAAACACAAACCTTTGGTAAATGAACATGCTAGAAAAGAACCCTGAAAACACTAAACCTATAGCAAACGAACAAGCCAGAAAGGAACCCTGAAAAACACTAGCCTATGGTAAATGAACAAGCCAGAAAAGGAAAAAGCCCTGAAATAAAAAGCCAGAAAAGAGCCCAAAACACTAACCTATAGTAAATGAACAAGCCAGAAAGGGCCCTGAAAAAAATCACAGCATGGGTAAACAGGCCAGAAAGCAACCCTGAAAAACACTGCATGTCCTTCAACCAATGGTAAACAAACGAACCAAAAAGGAACCCCGAAAAACACTAATGTATGGTATATGAACAAGCCAGAAAAGAACCTTGAAAACACTGTCCCTCGTCTCATGGTAAATGAACAAGCCATAAAAGGGCCCTGGTCAATAAACGGGCCAGAAAGGAACCCTGTAAAACACTGTGCCTCGGCTTATGGGAAATAACAAGCCAGAAAGGAACTATGAGAAAACTGTCCCTCAACCTATGGTCAGTGAACGAGCTAGAAAGGAACCCTGAAGAAAAACTCACACTATGGTCAATACACAGGCCAGAAAGAAACCCTGAAAATATTGTCCCTCAATCTTGGTAAAAAAAAAAAAAAAAACGAGCCAGAAAGGAACCCCCTCAATCTATGGTCAAAAAACGAGCCAGAAAGGAACCCTGAAAAATATTGTCCCTCAATCTATGGTCAAAAAAACGAGCCAGAAAGGAACCCTGAAAGCGCTGTCTCTCAACCTACGGTCAATAAACAGGCCAGAAAGGAACCCCCCCCCTGTCCCCAACCTGTGGTCAACAAACGAGCCGGAAAGGAACCAAAAAAAAACACTGTCCCTCAACCTATGGTCAATGAAAAAGCCAGAAAAAAAAACCCTGAAACAAAAAAAACTCACACTACGGTCAATAAACAGGCCAGAAAGCAACCCTAAAAAAGCACTGACCCTCACCTCATCCATCCATCCATCCATCTCACCCAGTGCCAGAAGGTTCAGGGGTACCTGGACTGACACTTGGTCAGTCATGATCTCTACCGCCCTCAGTCATGAAACATCTTACAGGGATCCTGCGTACAAAAAAAAAAAAAAAAAAAAAAAAAAAAAAAAAAACCGCACCCAGAGACATACACAGGTGGTACCGAGTGGATTTCTGGTTTTCAACATCGTGGGGGGGGGGGGGGGGGGGGGGGGGGGGAAATTTCTCGGGGAGACGGTCAAGAGAGCGCCTCTTGGAGAGTGAAGGAAGCGTGACAACGCACTGGACCTTCAAGGGGTGGTGAGTGAAGCAGGATCGTTAGTGAAGTGGCCGGCAGTTCGTGAGTCAGTGATGGGTGACGACATCACAGGTGACGGCACGCGTGTATGGAATGGTGCACAGCGTGGACAGCCCGTCACTGCATGTGACCAGCACCGTTTATGCACGCTCTCTACGTCTGATTCTTGCGTCAGGAGAAAGGCGATGTTCTTAAGCACCAATCGTCAGCAAGTTTACAGGAAGCAGGGGCATTACGAAGCATAATGTATGCATGATTATTCACGAAGATAATCGGGAGAAGAGGGGGAGTTGGTGCGCGGGGGAAGGGGGGGGGGGAGGGGAGCACACTGCCGTCTAGCCCTCCCTGTGTTTGAAGCCACAAAACATGTAAGGCAGGTTATGGTGCGTTCCCACCCCCCACCCCTCTCTTCCCACTCTCCCGCGTTTTTACAAAAACTTGGAAGATGAAGAACAATGTCCCCTTTAAAAATTCGGGGAAAATGAGAGCCTCATCCCTCTCTCTGTCTCTGTCGCTGTAGCATTACCGGTAGCATCGGGTGCATGCAGTTGTTGTGTTCTCACTCTCTACGCGCCGTAGGGTGCCCTTAAAGTGAACAAACAAATCGGTGATGCATAAAGCACATTTAGTCCGTCCGTGTGTGTGTGTGTGTGTGTGTGTGTGTGTGTGTGTGTGTGTGTGTGTGTGTGTGTGTGTGTCTGTGTCTGTCTGTCTGTCTGTCTGTCTGTCCGTGCCCAATACAGTCTGTCTGTATCGCTGGTCATGCAAATGCACAGTTTTCGTCCACTCTTTTCAAATTTGGCATTACGACTCATTAGCATTCTTGGCGCATCAAGAGCGAATCACTTTTTGTGCTGCAGAAGTTGCATCGGTCATATTTTGATAAAATGCGACTATATAGTGAAGCGAAGCGTGTCTGGTATTCCAAGCGGGTTAAAAAACGCGCCTCCTGGCAGGCGTTCTCCACGTTTGATGTTAGATGGAATAGGTCAGGTGGTAGATCTACACGTCGCAAGTTCTGACACCGTGTGTGGTGTGTGTGTGTGTGTGTGGTGTGTGTGTGTGTGTGTGTGTGTGCCTTCATTTTGTATCCTCATGTCACAGATTTTGATGTTGATCCTTTTGATGCCATGTTATCAGATGTTCACTGTCCTCTAGTTATGTGTTTAAAAGGTATTCAAGTCAGGCATGATGACTCACACTCACAGAAAACTGTAAGATGCAGTCTTCAACAATCAGTTGAATATTCAAATGTTAAGCCTGATGCTGGTCAAATCAAAATTAAAAGATGGGATGCTACTAAAGCAGAGTATTCCGAGAAAGTTTGTGTGTTAAAGATGTTGAAGATTTAAACAATTTACTTGACAATGATAATGAATCAGTAGCCAATATAAATGAGTTGTTTAACACACATTCTTATGAAAGCCGCCAAGGATACCCTTGGTGAAGTTCAGAAAGGAAATAGAAGACAGTCGTCAAAACATAATCAAAATAAACCTTGGTTTAATATTGTGTGCAAGAATAGGAGGGGCCGCTTATTTTAGAGCTAAAAAATAAAATTAAACAGAATGACTCCATTGGTAATCGTGTAAATTTGTTGATTAAAAGTAAAGATTATAAGAAGGTATTAAGAAAATCAGAAAGAATTCACAACAAAGATTGGCACGAAGAGATTAGGTGTTTAAGGACAAAGCGACCAAAAGAGTACTGGGCAAAAATAAAAAGGAAACCAAATGTGTCGTGTCCTATTGGTTTGAATGAACTTTATAACCACGTTGAAAATATGAATCTTCACGTTGATGATGATGGGGTGGAAGATAATGTTGAATGTGATATAAATTTTGATCTCGAGTTTTTGAATAGACCAATCGAGGATGTAGATGTAGAATCAGCAGTGCAGAAATTGAAAAATGGGAAAGCTCCAGGTGATGACAGGATTATACACAAATATATTAAGAACAGCGTGCCCTTAATGACAACAATTTATTGTAACTTTTCATTAAAGTTCTTAGCTCAGGTGTGATTCCTGAAGAATGGGTAGTGGGACTTGTTCTACCAATCTACAAAGGGAGAGGCATAAAGACGACTGTGACAATTATCGTGGAATAACACTGCTTAGCTGCGTAGGTAAATTGTTTACAACGATTTTGAATAATCGATTAACTGATTTTCTTGAAAGTAATAAGCTGCTTTCTGAAAGTCAGGCTGGTTTTCGTCGTGGTCATTCCACATTGGATCATTTATTTGTTTTGAAAAGCCTTGTAGATATTTGCGCTGCTAAAAAAAAGCAATTGTTTTGTGCTTTTGTTGACTTTAGGAAGGCTTTTGATTCTGTGTGGAGATTAGGACTATGGCAAAAACTTGTAAAGCAAGGAGTGAATGGTAAGATTCTCCAGGTGATTATAAACATGTATCATCAAATCAAATCGTGTGTTTTCATTAGCGGTAACAAATCTGATTATTTTAGTAGTTATAGAGGTGTGCGGCAAGGAGAAAATTTGTCTCCGGTTCTTTTTTCTTTGTTTTTGAATGACCTCGAACAATATTTTTCTGATCACAATTGTACTTCGTTAAATATTGATTTAGGTCTTCCTGATGCAGACTTAAGCAGTTATCTTTGTTTATTTTTGCTTTTGTATGCTGATGACACTGTTTTGCTTGCTACCTCATGTAATGCTTCGCAAAAAGCTCTTACTGCGTTTAAAGAGTATTGTACTGGATGGAAACTAACTGTTAATGTACAGAAAACTAAAGTTGTGATATTCAATGGACGTAAGAATAATAAACACGTGTTTAAATTTGGTAACGAAGTCATTGAAATAGTAGATAGTTTCAAATATTTGGGAATCTGTTTTAGTAGATCTGGTAAATTTCATAAATGTAAAAAACATAGGCATGATCAAGCACAAAGTGCAATGTTTTCATTACTCCAAGTCGCTCGAAATCAAAAATTACCCGTGAATATTGTTTTAGATCTATTTGAAAAGATGGTTGTACCTGTGCTATTATATGGCTGTGAAATATGGGGTTATGAAGATATCAAAATCATAGAAAGCTTGCAGCTTAAGTTCTTGAAGCATTTACTCCACCTTAATCGCAGTACCATGACAGAGTTATTATATGGGGGAACTTGGGATTTATCCGTTGTCTGTGCAAATTAAAACCCGAATGATCCGATTCTGGATCTCACTAGCAACTCAAACGGATAAATATTCGAGTAAAATATATTGTGTTTTATATGACTTGTATAAAAGTGGTATTTATATGTCTGGGTGGACAAAGTGTATACAAAGCATTTTTGTGTAGAAACAGGCTATGATTGTATTTGGGAAACACACAGCAGTTTTCTAACGAAAGATCGTTATGTAGAAACATTTCTTTATCTTTGAAAGATAACTATGTACGTTCGTGGAATAGGGTATTATATTCAAGTAATAAATGCCTATTCTATAGAAATTATAAAACAGATTTCAAACGTGAAAATTACATTGAACAATTACCTGATCTATATATATTTCCCTTAATTAAATTCCGATGTAGTAATCACAAACTCATGATTGAAGTAGGAAGAAGAGACTTGGTCTTGCCCGCGAGGAACGCTTTTGTAAAGATTGTAAACAAGATGTTGGAG
>JADBJO010004478.1:45000-50000 GCA_016801955.1 Conus betulinus
ACAAGGGAAGATAATCCCGTGACACAAGGCTTTCAGCCCCGATTTCCATTCACTGTAAAAGGTCCAGGCCGCATCAAGATCATGGACTCCTAGATGCCCTTCTGTTGCTAAAATAGTTTTTTTTTTTTTTCACCGCTGATATTCGAACCAGCAACTTCTGGGTGGATGGGAGTCTCAAGACGTTGCCTTTTTAGACGAATGTCTTGACCACATGCCCATCTGACACCAATTCGAAGTTGGAAAATCAAAACTTATGAAGTTTATTCTTGTTCTTCGCAGACCAGATCCAGATGGAAGTTTTTCCAGTTTCCTCTGCCGTTTCCTACAGATTTCTGGTCCTATTCTTACCAGCAATCCTGAGCTGCTTCATGAGATCGAAGGCTGATAAGCCTACTAACACATACCCTTGCTCCACCTTCTATGACGAAGACGTTGACTTGGAAACCAGATTCTCTCGAAGTACCGGCTAGACTGACATGCATTTCAGCCTTGTAGATATGAGCTCGCTCCATTCGGTTTTCGTATGGCACAGGTGTTCAAACAGAACTAGTTGATTTGATGACCCTGAGTGGAGTACAAAATCCGGTCCTATGCCACTCTTCCAGGTGATCGCTAGATGGTTTTCCCATTGTGAAATTGCTGTGCATCCCTAGAAATCCATTCCAACTGGTAGCCCTAAACCCCGCTTCTGTGCTCTTGACATCACAGCTGTTCCATACCATGGTTAGTGGCTTCCTGCCGTGTAGAATGTCGTTGTTCTGGTGCCGTAGTGTCCCCTCTGGCACTGCAAGCCGTGTGTGTGTGATTTCCTTCAGCACTTTTTTTTCTCTCCCTGTGTACCTTCCCTGGATTAGAGCCACTCTGCATGAGCTCAAGGCATGGTCCACCACCTGCTTGGCATGACAGAGCGGACACGCAGGTCTTCTGATTTCACCTATTTCACCAGGTTTGAATTCGAGGGTACGATGTCTTATACAGATCTTAGGATGAACTGATTATAAGAGTTACCAGGTGCCATGTTTCATTTCCACAGAGACTTCGTTTGAACGCGTTTTTTCTTGTGGTGAACTGCCCATGTCAGCCTTGCTGGACTGCATTCTGGATTCTCTTGGCATCCTCTTCTTTCTTCAGTTCCTGTATCACAGTGTCCATCTTTGCCTTCCTTTTCGCCCTGTGACCACCGCTTCCTTTCTGTTGACCCCAGCTCGACATATTCCTTTGAAACCCCCGCTGCTGCCCTGAACCTTCAATGTTCTGCAAGTCTTTTTTTTAATTTGGGCATTATTGATCTTACAGCCTCTCCTTCCGAGTCCCCAAGCATGGTTAGTAGCCTTGCCTTACCCACATTGTACACCTGGAAGATGGATTTCAGAGGAAGTGTCAGCATGCTTGGCGACAGTAACGTGCAACGCCAATGAGGCCAGGTGGGACCCAAAACCCTTTCCGCGTGTATTGGTTGATTCTGGCCTTCATGACTCCGCTGTCCTTGTGCTGATGTCGTATGTCAGTAGTGGCCAGGGGAGCGCCTGGTTTAGCATCAACTGCAGACGCCAGACCTCCTATTTCACAGAAAGGCCGCAACGGTCTACTGTCTGCTGGCTTTCTTCCACCATTGTTTTGACACCCCCAACTCCCACCATCGCGTCTTTCAACGAGTACTCACATCATCTTCCAAGGCTCCTGACTGCCTGGCTACAGTGGACAGTGACTGTTCCGGCTACTTTCCTTTCTACAGGGGGAAAGGCTTCGTGATTTCGTAGGTTGAAGCTCATCCTCGACGAAGCAGCTAACTTGCCTATCTGCTTCAGTAGATTGTTTAGTTCCATTGCCCTTGGCGGTGAGGGCTGTTGTGTTCTTTATAACAGCCTTTGGTATCCATTTCCGCTAAACTTGTAAGGCTCACATTTGCTCTCAAGATGACTGCTGTTGTCAACGCAAGCAGTTTGTGATAAACAGCATAGGCCATTGCTATGCCAACGTCGAGACTGATCCAGTCTTTTAAGCTTTCTTTCATGGAGAATCTCACCGAGAAGCCATGGAAGTACTTTTTAAACCATTACACGGATGTTCTTTTTGGGGGTGGGGTGGGGGGGGGGGGGGGGGGGTGAGGGGGGGGGGGTGAGGGTGGGGAGGGACATGATGCATGTCGAAAGCCAGTTTGATCATCTTGTATGGAATCGACCCATGCCCATCAATACAACCGTCAAATATGCACAAACAAGCGCGCGTGCGCGCCGGCACACACACACCACACACACACACACACACACACACACACACACACACACACACACACATACACACACACACACACCACACCCACGCGCGCGCGCGCGCGCACGCACGCAGGCATACATGCAGAACTCAGTAGCAGAAAATAAGGAAACAGGGTGGGGATAGTGGTTTTGAAAAAATGAGCTTGTACAGATCTTTTGATCCCTCCATCTTCCATTGCTCGCTTATCTCCAAGGTCCCCCATGCTGGTCTTTTCACTTTTTGTGGAACCGCTCAAGGACACTGGGACATTTCCTGTACAGCACCCTTGGGTATTCCTTTTTGTTCAAGAGAAAAATTTGGCTCCGGCTTTCTTTACCACTTTCTTTGCCTCATCCAATGTCGATGGAAGCTTGTCATTGAGCTTTCACTGTGGCGCTCAACAAAGGAGACAGGATTGTTTTTTGTTCCCGTTTCTTTCTTTTTCTTTTTCTTTCTTCGTTTCTTTCTTTCTTTTTTTTTTCTTCTTTCTTTCTTTCTTTTCTTTCTTTCTTTCTTTCTCTTCTACCCAGTCATCTCCTTCTTTAATAATTCAGCATTGAAGAGCCGTGCCAGATTTTTATCGCTGTGCCGTTTCCACTTGGACCAAGTCGGCCTCCCCGACACGCCTCAGCGAAGATAAACACCACCCTAGCATCCTCCTTTGAAGTCCTGAAGAAAACCGGAGACTTAGATGGAAGTAAAGAAGTGTGGATACTTTTATGATTGATGCCTGGCGAGATGGGTAACAAAAGCATTCCGCTTGACAGGATGGGGGGGGGGGGGGGGGGGGGGCAGAGAGAGAGAGAGAGAGAGAGAGAGAGAGAGAGAGAGAGAGAGAGAGTTTATTCCTAAGGGTCATGGCCACTTTGAAGGGGGGTACATATAAAATAACCTAGCATAATCCATTATGAATCGGGAATGTAAACAAGCTAAGATATACATAATTTCTTCGTTCAAACCATTTGTACAAACCTAGAGAGAGAGAGAGGAGAGAGAGAGAGAGAGAGAGAGAGAAGAGAGAGAGAGAGAGAGAGAGAGAGAGCGGGCGGAACAAACAATTGGGGAATTCGGTCAGTCAGTTTTTCTGTTCCAAGGGACATCAACTGTGCCTGAGTACATTGTTGTTGTTGTCTAGTGTTGTTGTTATTTTCTTCTTCATTGTTATTATTAATCAAGTATCTCCAAAATGGTCCTTTTATTTAAACAGGGCTACTAAATGGCAGGCCCCCTTCTGTGTGTGGCACCCCGTAGCCAAGTGGTTAAAGCGTTTTCCTGCGGAGCCGACGATCGTGGGTTCAAATCAAAGTGGGATGACATTAATCCTCTCTCCACCCGGCAGTCAACGGGTACCTGATTCATTCAAGGGAGGGTTACAGGGCGGGAGAACGTAAGGGATGGGCTAGCCTTCCACCACGTCGTGCCCTGGACGCGGTGACCTCTGACTACTAGGATGTGGGGGGGGGGGGGGGGGGGGGGGGGGGGGGGGGGGGGGGGGGGGGGGGAGAGGGGGGTACCCCTCTCTCGTCATCTCGCCTTGTCTCTCCGGTCACTCTGGCATGGGCCGCTGAGGCAGCACAGATGACACAGGCATGACCTGCTCTCTCTCTCTCTCTCTCTCTCTCTCTCTCTCTCTCTCTCTCTCTCTCTCTCTCTCTCTCTGCTCTCTGCACGTGATGTGGATCTCTGTGACCACAGAAATGGCGAAGGACAGGCGTGTCTTATCCACTCCCTGATGCTGGTACCCGGTGGATCCTGTTGTATCACAGAATCAGTCGTGCTGTTGGTTTTGAGTGAATTTATTAACCCACAGAGGTCTCCAAGACCTAACTTTCACCTTGGTCCAATGTGTAGGTCATGCATCTACGGAGATGTGTCCGTGAGATCTTCTTTTCAGATCTTTTCATTTAGTTACCCCTTCACTGCGTCACCTAGCAGTAGATCCCACGCATTGTGTCCTGATGGCTTCACTGCGTCACCTAGCAGTAGATCCCATGTGGCCTGATGGCTTCATTGCGTCACCTAGCAGCAGATCCCATGGCTTCATTGCGTCACCTAGCAGCAGATCCCATGTGTCCTGATGGTTTCATTGCGTCACCTAGCAGCAGATCCCATGGCTTCATTGCGTCACCTAGCAGCAGATCCCATGTGTCCTGATGGCTTCACTGCGTCACCTAGCAGTAGATCCCATGTGGCCTGATGGCTTCATTGCGTCACCTAGCAGCAGATCCCATGGCTTCATTGCGTCACCTAGCAGCAGATCCCATGTGTCCTGATGGTTTCATTGCGTCACCTAGCAGCAGATCCCATGTGGCCTGATGGCTTCATTGCGTCACCTAGCAGCAGATCCCATGGCTTCATTGGTCACCTAGCAGCAGCAGATCCCATGTGTCCTGATGGTTTCATTGCGTCACCTAGCAGCAGATCCCATGTGGCCTGATGGCTTCATTGCGTCACCTAGCAGCAGATCCCATGGCTTCATTGCGTCACCTAGCAGCAGATCCCATGTGTCCTGATGGTTTCATTGCGTCACCTAGCAGTAGATCCCATGTGGCCTGATGGTTTCATTGCGTCACCTAGCAGTAGATCCCATGTGGCCTGATGGCTTCATTGCGTCACCTAGCAGTAGATCCCATGTGGCCTGATGGCTTCATTGCGTCACCTAGCAGTAGATCCCATGTGGCCTGATGGCTTCATCATTGCGTCACCTAGCAGCAGATCCCATGTGGCCTGATGGTTTCATTGCG
>JADBJO010004478.1:55000-102500 GCA_016801955.1 Conus betulinus
ACGAGAAACACCGATTATTGCTGGCAGAGCATATACTGTCATGTCTTTGATTACATGATTCTGAAGGCAGCTTACACCAGTCATGCCATATGTTTAAAGAACATGTTTTTAGGTCGTTGTTGATGGTGGATTTTTGTTTGGTTGTTGTTTTTTCCCCATTTCATTTCCTCTGCCTACTATGGTCCACATTGTTTTTTGTCCCTATTCTTTACCTTTATCCACAATGCCCCCCATCAATCACAGTCCCCCCCACTTTTAGCTTTCCTGTACAAAACTGCACCAGGATTTTTGCTGCGGCAGCCTCTGCACCAATACTCCACACAGAACAATGTTTGGTCTTGAGGCAACTCTTCAGAAGAGACACTGCGCCGCGGCTGAATAACTTTATGGATATTTGGAGATGCCTGTTCTGATCCAGCCTCCCTCTGACTACAATAATAGATTAGTCTGAAAGCCAGCCTGAGTCAGTGTCATTTATAAAGGGTGCCAGCACATCTGACTGCCAGTGCCAATGACTGTAATGAACAGACCCAGGCATAAACAAAGAATGGAAACAAAACTAAAATCACAAGAGCAAGACATGTTTGGTGACAAAATTTAGACTTTTTGAAAATTAATTTTGTTTTTAATTGTCAAATACAATATGAATAATGAGCATAAAGATGATTCCATGGACATTCAGCGCAGGTCAGAGACAGGGTTATATTCTAAGCTTCTATCTGTAAAATATGCCAAAATCAACCTGACCTGAGAAATTCATCAAACACTGGTAATGGTGCAGACATCTGCTGTGCTGGAAAGAAATTTTGAGCAGTATTCTCTGAATTTCAGAGAATTTTAGAGGTGCGTGTAATGGGTTGATGATCTGAACTGACTTAGTGAACTTGACTCTGCGGTTCTGGTCGACTGGTTATTTTGAGCTCATAGAGATCAGAATGCACAGCTCACCAGCCTCTTTGAAAAGTGATATATGTGCCACAGACTGTCAGCTGGGAGGTCATAGGTTCAGTTCCTACCAGTACCATTTATTTGTGAGATTTTTCATCACAGATGGGCTTCTAACCAGAGTTTAGTTTGCTGAAGGCTCAATTTGAAAGACTAGAACATACAGTCAGTTTCATCACTGAATGGATATGTCTATATGAGAGTGTTACAATACTGCAGATATCAATATCTCTCAAGCCTGGTTACCCCAGTTTATTATATGAAAGTAAGCATAGAATACAACTCTAAGTGTCATGCAGTCTCAGACCAGTCTGGAAATCAATCAGTGTTTTTTTATAAAAAAAAGTCATAAATTCTGTGGCAATTTATGCCCTGCTGTCATGGTGATCTGAGTTTCAATTTCCCCTCCACGTCAATGTCTTAGTGAAATTCTGTCCAGGTCATTGATATTGGCAAGTTCATGGCACTGTCAGTGAACAGGTGTGGTGGCGCCCTCTGAAGGGAAAGCTCACACACATTGGCTGTGCAACTAAGCAGTTATTGTGGTCAGTAGGGGGATGAGTGGGTGTTGTCCTGCTTTGCTGGACGGGAAAAAAACCACTGTCAAAGTGACACAGCAGCAGTACAGTATCTTCTCTGGTGGATGATCTAACATAGACTTGACATTGACTGCATCCTGTGGATGTGGTTGTGGATGGGGAGCTGGAGTGAGCACGTGGGTGCAATACCACAGAGATTGCACAGAAAAATAAGACACACAGAGAAGAACACAGAGTTCCCAGCAGGAACTAGCCAGGAATAGAAAAAAATTGAAGGCATGCATCTGTTACAACTACTACACTCCTGTTGGTGAATGTGTCCCTGACATAAACCACTGCTTCATGGTGGTTGGCATCATGTGATGAATGATTGTCTGTTGATTTTGTTGTTCACAGTTTAGTCCAGTTCACAGTTTAGTCCAGTTCATATTCATAGGCCTATAATGTTTCAAATTATTTTGTATATTTTGAATGTGAAAAAGCACTGCTTGGCAAAAATCATGATCAGCGTGTGTCTGTTTTGACTTTGAGTAGTGACATTTCTTTGAATTCCCATTCAGGCACTCAACAATGCAAAGAAGTGCTCTCATGTATTTTGATGCAGATAGTGCCATGAGTAACTATTTCAGAGGCCCACAGTAACATGTGACTTTGAGAGAACAGTATGCTTTCCAACCCTTACCCATGATAAAATCCTATCCACAAGAAAGTGTCAGTGTCAGCAAGTCAGTAGCAACGTTTAGTTCCTTTTCCAGTGAAGTTTGTTTTTGCTTAGAACGTCTTTCCTATTAGAAACAATCCCGTCTCTCTCTTTACCTTTCACTCTCTCCCCCACCTGTCCTGTGATCTCACCCTTTCCTGGTCTTTGTTTAAGAGTTAAAGCCTGGCACAGTGGCTTGTGCTGAGCTAAGTCTAGCAGGACTTTGTTTCATTAACTATTTTTTCTTGCCCTCAAACCTTTGTAGGCACACCATATGGTGTAGCTCCACATACAGTGAATGAATTTTGATTTCAGGGTGTTCCTTTTTTAACATGCATAGCTTTGTTTTTCTTGTTTGTAATGCATTGCTAGAGGAGCCTTAGTCAAATGATTAGTGTGTTTGACTGTAGAGCTTACGGTTGTTAGTTAAACCCACTTGTACTGTTGTAGGATTGGATATTAGGGGCTTAAAAACATGTCTGTCTACCCATGAGTAAATGGGTATCTGACTCCGTTCAAGGAAGGTTATAGGTGGCAGAAGGAGAGAGAGAGAGGCTGTGCCTTTATTATGGTGTATGCCAGATATGGGAACCACAGACAAGCCATTGCATACAGAGCCATTAGTGTAAAGGAAATAAATCCATAGCTCACATTGCCCTCATAGTTGTCAGTGTCAATATCAGGGAACTCCTTAACTGATGATCATTTTGCTGTTTGTCATTTCAGTCTATAGAAAGGTCTGCTTGGGATGGATGTGGAGTGCGCGGATTCTTGATTGGCCGAGTGTGGAGAGGTCGTGTCTACGTGTTAAACCTGTGGACCAGCCACAGCAACAAGAATGACAGTGCCACAGCCTGCTTGAACAAGACGAGTGATCTCGCCGCCTGCCAGAACCATCTGTGTGCAGGTGAGTCAGGACACCCAGGTGTTGGAGAACAAAAAGGTAGTTCAATACATGTTTATCATGCTGTGTGTAACAGATAAGATGAAATTCAAACTAGTTCAATACATGTTTATCATGCTGTGTAACAGATAAGATTGAAATTCAGTTTGAACAAATGTTGGTGCAGGGATTGACTTTGGATCTGCGTTTCAGTAGCCAAAGATCACAAGACCAGTTGAGAAAAGATTTTGTGGACACATTTGAGGGTCAGGTGGTGGTTTAAAATAATGGGGAAAAGCATTAAAAACAAAAGAACAACCTTCCCAAGTCACTGGAAAGACTGAAAAAAAAATCCCAAACCACTTTCACGCACTTGTTTTTAAACTTTCGGCATCATTCCTTTCTCTGCCATGTCGGGGCTTTCCATCACATTAATGATGGGGGCTGTACCATTGTAAGGTCCTGAAATCTGAAATCACAGGGAATGAAAGGTCTCAAAGGGCAGACGTGAAAATGCACTGAATTTACTACAAAGGTCTCCATTCATAAAGTAGTTTGAGTGAAAGGAACGTGGACTGATCTCACAGAACAAACCAAATGTCTAGTGTTAGTTTTCAGGCAGAGGTAAGCTGACTGATGTTAGTGAACGAACAAACCAAATGTCTAAGGTTAGATTTCAGGCAGAGGTAAGCTGATTGATTCTATTTCTGGAGAACAAACTAAATGTCCAGCGTAAGTCTCCAGACAGAGGTATGCAGATTAATCTTAGAAAACAGATTTCAGGCGAAGGTAAACTGATTGATCCTGCTGAACAAACTAAATGTCCATTGTCAAGTTTCAGTCAAACTTAAGCTGAAATATTTCACAGAACAGACTAATTGTGTGTTGTTAGATTCCAGTGGAAGTTGAGCATATTGATCTCGCAGAACTAAGTAAATGTCTGATGTTAGGTTTTAATGAAAAGTAAACTGACTGATCTTACAGGACAAACAAAATGTCCAATATTTGATCCCATGAAAGGTATACTGATTGACATTTCATAACATTAACAAGCTAAATGGCTACTGTTCAGTTTCAGTGAAAGGTAAGCAGGTTAATTTCCCTAAACAGACTGAATGTCCAACATTAGGTTTCAATTTAAATGTAAGCTGAAAGATCACACAGAACAAACTAAATATCCAGTTTTAGGTTTCAGGGAACGGTAAGCTAATAGATCTCACAGAACAAATTAAATGCCTTGTTTTGCCAGATAGTGAGATACTACAGTTTATCTATATACTGGGTAAAGTGACACAGTAAACCTTCTCCATAAGGTCACAGAAACTATCATAAAAGAGGTGTGTTTGTAGAGAAGGTTCCAAACAAGGACATTTTTGGGGTAAATAATGTTTATTTGCAATTGGAGGTTTAAGAACAACTTCACAGTATCTGATGGAAAACCTTGTTCAGTCCAGTTAACACATGATATCAATTGTCATCCACTCAAACATATACATGTATGCTTACACATATGAAGGCATGCATGGATGCACATGAATTAAAAAGAAAGATAGCCGTCCAGTTGTTGTAATGTCTGTAGTTTGGGGACATTGTGACAGCCTGAATCTGGGGCGTTTCAGATCTGGGCAAAAGAGCATCCTAGATATCCTAGGCTCATCCGCTTGTCTTGGAACCCAATCTAGGTTCTAGCTTGGCACTAGCATGCCACCCAAGCAGCGTGCTGCACCTAGGGTGCCTAGCTAGATTCTAGGTAGGTACTACCCGGTCATTCAAGCAAGTGCTGACCTAGGGAACCAAGCTAGATTCTAGCACAGCCCTAGCCTGCCACCCTAGCACGCGCGCTCTACCTCCCATAATGCGCTGAGTCAGCAGGCCAACCAAACTGGCCTATATTTAGCGCAAATCTCAATTCCATTTTTTTCTTTATGTTTTTCTTTTGTTTCACATTCTACAGTATTCTAGCTGCGTAATCACCAGAAATGATAGAAAACACGAGAATGTTGCAGATGTTTTGATTGTTTTATGTTTTTTTTTTTCGTATTTACATGAGATTTTCCGATCCGGAATTTTGTGTGGTGGTCGACACTTTTCATTGACCGGAGTCGTGCCGTTTGCCGTTCTTTGTTCGCCGGTGCAAAGCAGCTGTGAACACGTGTGTCACTTACAGTGGGCTTTTTGGACCTTTTTCTCCATTTTTTAAAAGGTAGCTGTTGTACTTTTCTTTTTTTTAAAACATGTCTTCGTACTGGTTTGAAAAAACAGACGTATACAAAATTTGTTTCTGAGACTTTGAAAGCCTGTGATCAGGCTGCTGTGATTTTCGGCGAAAACGAAGCCAAAGCGCAAAAAAAAAATTGTCTTTTGTGTGTGATTCTGTTGAACTTGATTCAGATCGATAGCCGCCACTTCTCCGTAGTCCTTTGTGTTCGGACTCTGTTAGTGACAGTCGTGATGTTCAATTGAACACTCCTGTTAGACGTAATAATCATACTGATCACACAGACAGTAGTGCTTCTGATACAAATGATGGACTTGATGGGCTTGTTGGTGGTAATAAGTCTGATAGCGCCACAGAACTTAGCACCAATGAAGTTGAGAACTGGGAAAACGACATTTATACTGATACACTTTCAGGTTTTTGTGATTCTTATAACGATGATTTAGAAGGTGAAATGAATGAAGAGAATTTTGTACTTTTGCTGCTGCATGTTGGCATTTTTTTTTTGTTTATGTAGCTCTGAATTATGTGAAAGTCATGTTGATTATGGAGCGGCATGAAACGAACATTACTGATGAAGACGTACATGAGCGATTGGCTGGCCACATGGAGGGACTGTGTCCAGGTGGCAAAAGTAAGCCAAAAAAACAGTGGTGGTGGTTGTGGACGACCCGGCAGAGGCCAACACAGAAATTGTGTGACTCAATGCATTTTAAGAGAATTTTCAATAAAATTACCTGAATTGCTCCCATAATAACTGATGTTTGTGTGTGTGTGTGTGTGTGTGTGTGTGTGTGTGTGTGTGTGTGTGTGTGTGTGTGTGTGTGTGTGCGTACATGCGTGCGTGCGTGTGTGCGTGCATGCGAGTATGATTTCATGGTGGACAACAAACAGAATGGCTGTGTGAAGCCTGGATACTGTGAAAGGATGAAGAAAATATAATCAATGCAACAGAAAAGAGGTTCTACGGACGACTTTCCAGAATCAAATGGACAGACACAAGAACAAACCACAGCATGTTAAATGAACTGAATGCTAAGCACCAACTGTTCACAGGGATCAACAGAAGAAAACTGAAACATGTAGGCCATGTGATCAAAAACACAAAGATAGGATTGATGTCAACAGTCATGCAGGGGAAAGTTTAAGCAAAGTTCAGAAAGGGACAACTGCACACATCCTACTTCAACAACATTGCTGGTGTGTGTGTTTTGGAAGTTGCCTACAGATGTCTCAATTGTGAGACTTGGAGAAGATGTGTGACTTTGGGAGACAATGGCACCCACTGGCGACACGGGTGAAGGAGAAGGATGAGGTAGATGATGATGGCAATACAGCCCATCATTGAACTAGCTATAGAAGGCCAGCGTCAGCCGTGCTAGAACTAGCATTACTAGTTGCAAAGTGAGACAACTGCAGGCGGAAATCCAAACAAATCTTAAATAAATGTTAGCGAACCGCCAAGAGAAACGTGGACAAACGAGTCACAAGGCAAAACACGATGCGTTTTGACCTCTTAGGTCTTCTTCAAGCAAGACACAAACAAGCAGGACAATGAAAAGGAACGAATTTGTCACTTAGCTTAGATCTCTCAGCGTTGAATCAACGCCTGCCTACCTTGCGCTGAAGAGATATAAGCTAAGTGACAAATTCGTTCGGCACAGGCACAGTGTTTATGTCTTGCCTGAAGAAGACCTAGGAGGTCGAAACGCATCGTGTGTTTTCTTGTGTCTCGTTTGTCCACGTTTCTCTTGGCGGTTCGCTAACATTTATTTAAGATTTATTTAGTATTTACTAGCTAGGATGCCAAGCTAGAACCAAGGATAGGCCCATGTAGAACTAGCTAGAACTAGCTAGGGTGCCAAGCTAGAACCAAGGTTGGGCCCATGTAGAACTAGCTAGGGTAGCCTAGGGTGCCAAGAACCAAGGCCCATGTAGGGCCCATGTTGGCCCATGTAGAACTAGCTAGGGTGCCAAGCTAGAACCAAGGTTGGGCCCATGAGCACTTCTAGACTGTCCCCAGCTGGTTATCCAAGCTAGTCCCTAGCCAGTTGCCTAGCTTATGCCAAGATTGATTCTAGCGTCACCGTCTTCCAAACAGTCCCCCCGTCAGACTGGAGACAAAACTCAAACTAGCCCTTGCTGAGTTGTTGGTCTTGGCTTTCTTTGCTTGCTTGGTTGATTGCTGGGGTATTTTTGTTTTTTTTTACACTGCCAACAAGCCTAGCAAAACAATTTGCTGACACTGTGGCTGTTGAATTGAGAAAAAGAGAGAGAGAGAGAGAAAGAAGGAAAGCAGGAGAGAGTAAGTGTGTGCTTGTGTGTGCGTGTGTGTGTGTGTGTGTTCACTCATGTCCTGCATGTCTGCCCTTAGTTGTCTTTGTCATTTTGGTTATCTTAGGGAGGACTCCTATTGTTTTTCTGTTCTGGCCACAGGCACAGATGTGGTGGGTTTTGTGGTGGTCACACTGGGGTCAGAGGTGAGCGACGCTGAGGAGCACCTAAGCTCGCTGCCTCCAGAAGTACAGGTCAGTGTGCACATGTGGAAGAGAGCAGTGAGCATTTTACAGATTAAAGCAGAATTGACTTTTTGGTAAAACCAACAAAGGAAGAGACAAAAGTTGACTCAGGATTCATGGTGAAAATGAAAAAAAAACAATAAAGTTTATAAAAACCTTTTGGTGCTAGTTGAATCCTTTGGAGAGTGGAGACCGACGTTTCAAGCCATAGCCAAGTGTCAAAGTGAAGAGAAGAGGACAGTGTACACAGGAAAGCCCATGTGAGAATTGGGTGAGAACATCTCATTTAATTATTAAGTTGGACCAAAAAACACTCACTGATGACTGTTCAGGTGTATTGAACACATACAGACACACACCACAGTTCACACAAAGACATCAACACACACATGCACACACACACACACAAAACACACCACCACCACCACCACCCAGACACACACACATACACAAAACAAAAAAAAAGGAGGGGAATAAATGGAAATATTCACTATTTAGCCTACTGAAAGAAAAAGAAACAGGGGCTAAAGAGGGACAGGACAGAGAAGGGTGTGTGTGTGTGTGTGTGTGTGTGTGTGTTGATGTCTTTGTGTGTGAACTGTGATTTACTGTAATTAGTCTGTGTGTGTTCAATACACCTGAACAGTGATCAGTGAGTTTATTTTGGTCCAACTTAATAATTAAATGAGATGTTCTCACCCAATTCTCACATGGGCTTTCCTGTGTACACTGTCCTCTTCTCTTCACTTTGACAACGGGCCTATGGCTTGAAACATTGGTCTCCACTCTCCAAAGGATTCAACTACCACCAAAAGGTTTTTATAAACTTCATTATTTTTTCATTTTCTGATAAACTTTTCTTCCAGTAAGGAGAACTCTTGCAGGGGGCATGCTCATGAATGTTAAAGATTTTCTTATTCTTGTTCTTTGTTTTCATCTTTCTTTACTGTTATTTGAGAGAGGGGGAAAAAATGATGATGTATATATAGCAAATAACTTTCTTTTTTTTTTGTTCTTTGATTTAAAAGAGAGACTGACTCAAACTGATACAAAGTGAGCTCTGGTTTTTAATTTTGTTGTACTGTTTAAATTTAGTATGTCAGAGAGCAGTTGTGAGTGTGCATGTACAGTTGATGACTGGTTTTTAGCCCTCATGTTTATGTATTTGTCAGACGTTGGCAAGGTTTTGAACATTTTCCATTTGTCCATAGGGTTACTGAGCTTTGAAAGACAAGTGTACTGTTTTTATGAATAGTGGTGTTCGAGTAATTTTTAAGAATGCAGCGCTTCCTTCCTTTTTTTTTTTTTTTTTTCCTTTTTTTTTTTGTGTTACCCTTTTCAGTTTGCACAACTAGGTAGCATGACACCACAGATATACCAGAAGGTGTGTGTTTGTACGTATGTATGTAGATGTACTGTAAGTGTCTGTCTGTGTGGACATGCTTATATATGGTTTAGTTTTACAGCATGGTATTGTCCCTGTCAGTGATCATAATGAAAACATGTCAGACAAACAGATACAAACCCAGCCCCCCCGTGAGCCACCCCATGTACAACTGAAAAATGAATTTCCCTCAACGTTGCTGATTTTAAAGGCCAACAGCAAAAGGTTTGTCCTTCAGCATTTTCTGAGCAGGAGACTGAACAGAAACATGCAAACACTTATGCAGATCTGTGTTTCCTAAGCTTTCTTGCAGACACACTGATAGACATGCAAATAGAAAATGAAAACAACGCCTTGCTCCTTCAACGCTTGGCTTTTGCAGAGGACAAATGGAATGATAATGATGTAAATGATAAGAATAATAGTGGTAACAGTAATGTTTGGTTGTAGGCAGTTTCAGCATCTTCAAGATGGTGTCACTGTGAGAAAACTAATCTACATACACTGCACCACATCTGAAAAGTCAACTGGCCACAGTATGAAAAGATTTGAGATGATAGATAAATGAGTGAATAAATAAGTAAAAGAACCAGGTAATTGTTTAACTATGATGATGACAGCGACAAAGACAGTGATGACAACGATGATGGCAGTGACAGCTGCTGCTGCTGCTGATGATGACGATGACTACAGTGACAATGATGGTAATGATGACATCATCAACAACAACAATAATGATGAGGATAAGTGATGACTGCATGAAAAAAATGACTGTGACAATGACAGTGATAACAATACTAAGTGTAGTAATGATTACAATGGCAATGGTGATGATGATGATGATGACAGTGAAGATGATTATGATGAAGATTATGACTTCAATGATGATGATGGTGATGATCATGTGGATGATGAATACAGAGCAGATAAAGAATGAAAGGACCAAATGAGAATTGTAACAATAATGATAATAATAACAGTCATAATAGGTATGTTTGGTTATAGACAGTTCCACCATCTTCAAGATGGCGTCACTGTGTGTGAAGACCAGTCTGTGTACTCCACACCACATCTAGAAAGCCAGCTGGTGGCAGCGCAAAAAGATAATGGATCGTAAATTCAGTAATAAATTACGAAAGTAATGAAGAAGGAAAGAGTTTGGAATGGAAGAGGGTCTGATGGAAAAGGTTTAGTAGATGCCTGACCACATGTTAACACAGTGAGCTGGTCAGACCTTGGGTGCCAAGCTGATATGGTCTACTATACTGAAGTATATATCAGTGTGTGCCTGTATGTGTGCAGTGTATGTATGTGATTGTGCATGTGTGTGTGTGTGTGTGTGTGTGTGTGTGTGTGTGTGTGTGTGTGTGTGTGTGTGTGTGTGCGCGCGAGCTCTTGCATATACATGTATGCATGTGCGTGCATTTTTGGACTGAAGTGCAAGCTCTTGCATACACACACACGCACGCACGCACGCACACATACACACACACACACACACATACATACACACACACACACACACACACACACACACACACACACACACACACACACACACACACACACGCATGCACACACATGTGCCAGTAAGAAATTGTGCTGGCATGTATGTTCGCAAGTGTGCATCTAGATTAATGTCACTGCATAACCAGGTGTGTTCATGCGGTGATGTTGCAGGCTGCAGTCGCTGGGCCCCTCTTTGTGGTGTGTCTCATCCAGAGGAAGTTTCCCTCTGACCCCGTGGAGGTGACCTTCTACCGCTACACAGCTGACGACAAGGTGCTACATCAAGTGGCAGAGACCCTGCTGCCGAGGACTTTGACGCTGAGCAGGTGATCTTCCGACTGCGGGCCAGGCTTCCCATGCAGCTTCAGCTGGACAACAGTCAGCCCACAGACAGTGAGTGGTCTGCCGCGATGCTGAGCGGTCAGAGGAGCTCATGGTGCTTGTCTTCTTCACTTTGGTTCACATCTTCCTCCTGATTTTCCAGTGTTCAATTGTTTTTCCCTTTCTTGAGATGCTCCGAGCTGTAACTGCAGTGGTGATCATGCTGTGCTGAGTTCACTTTTCAACTAGCCGCCTCGGCGAAGTGGTTAGTGTCGCGGACTCCTGGCTGGGAGGTCAATGGTTCGATTTCCATCAGAGTCATGTGGGATTTTCTGCCCCGACCAGCTCCTGTCCAGAGTTGAGTTTGTTATGGGCTCAGTTGGGAAGAGACTGGGACCACACAGTTGAGTTTCATCCACTTAATGGACGTGTCTTCGAGAGTGTTGCTGAAATTTCTTGACCAACAGTACAGGTGTCTGTATCTTTCAGGCCTGGTTGACGCCAGGATATGTTATGAAAAGAAGCATAGACTACACCCCTGTCATGCAGTCTCAGATTGGAATGGAATCCACACAATCATCTTCATTCTCATCGATCACCATAAAAAAAAAGTCTCAAATTCTGTGACCATTCATGCCCTGCTCTTATGGTGACCTTAGTTTTTGATGTCATCTTCATGTCTGTGGCCTTGGTATGATTCTGTTGGGGTCACTGTATCGGCGAGTCCACAGGGGCTGTTGTTGGACGGACATGGTGACGCCCTCCAGAGGAAGAGCTCACTCACACTGGCACCATGACTAAGCAGTTATTGTCGTCAGTAGGCCCCTTAGTAGGTGGTGTCCTGCATATGTTGGATCAGATCAGGTGCCACTGAATACCACCAAAGTGGCTCGGCAACAGTGCAGTGTCTCCTTTGTTGGGATTCCTCTTGACAACTTGACAGTGACTGCTCCCTGTGGATTGCCAGTGCTGGGGCTGCGGTGGGACTGATCAGGCTGTGGCTGTGGACGGGTGTCAGAATGAGCGGCATGGGTGCGGTGCCACTGAGGTGGCGCAGAATATGGGACAGCAAGAAAAAAAAAGTTCACTTTGCAAAATGTGAAAATGCTCAGAATTGGTTTGACGTGAGACTTCTGTCCCTACTCAGAACAATGGAACTTTCACCCCAGCCATCCCTCAGAAAGGTCAGATGTCATGTTGCATACAAGAAAAGAAAAAAAGCTGTCATTTGCCAGGCAAGATCATGAACAGCATAAAAAGAACAATTGTTGAAGAGACTGTTGCTGGCAGTTTTTTCAACAAGGTAGTTGATTGTTAGTTGGAATAGGGAAGAGTCATTCTACAAAGGTTAGAAACAGTACCACAGTATATTGGATATGTTCTGATGCAGACTTTAAGGTCAGTGTGAAGGGGATTCTTTAAACAAAGGAGTTATAAATGGACATTCCAGTGGATTATAAATGCATGTTTACACTTTCCTTTTTGCTGATTTATATGAAGATTTGAACTGACAACAAAGAGGCATGTGCTGAAATGTTAATTTAATGTCAGGGAATAAGGACAGTTTGTTTCCTGTATTGGTGAACAAGACAGTTTGGAAAAACTTCCCCTCCCTCACCTCACCCCCCACCCCTTTCCCAGTTTCTGTCCATTGCCTGTTAATTTGGAATTGAGATCTACTGTTTCACGTCATGTACTGTACAGTAGGTTTTGTTTAGGAAATTGTTTTAGATTTTTTTTTTTTTTTTTTTGCTCCTTTTTTTTCTTATCACCTCAGTAGAGGTAGCATGTTTAGTAAGTTGTGAATAGTGGCCATCATCCCGCAGATTGACCCAGAGTGAAAAGGTGCCCTTGTGATAGGACAACATGTGCAAGTATTCAGGGAAAATGTGTGGTCTGTCAATCTTTTTCTTCTTTGTTCCTGTTTCATTTCACTTCTGACCTCCTCCTTTTATGATGCACAGTTGAGGGTGGGGGTGAGAAGATGACCAAGGCCTTTGCCAACATTCAGACGGCTGTGTCATCTGGAGGTTACACATACGGGTTCAGAGACACACAGATGTTTCTGTCGGAGAACGCTATCATTGGAACCACAGGCAAAATCAGCACAGTGCAGCACCTGTATGACGCTATCGCCAGTGATGGGGAGAACCGTGGGCGCAAGAAGAACACCACCGTCAGGCAGGTAAGGGACAGGTGGATGAGCTACATGATCCTATGGCCTTGAATGGGACATAGGTAGAACTCATTCACCGGGCAGAATAGAGAAAGATAGATGTATGACCCTACTCCACAGATTGCATTATAGAAAATCTCATTTATCAAACAAATTAGACAAAGGTAGATGTGAGGACATTGCCACGTAGTGCGTGGTAAGTTTGTCAGTCATTTTTTACAGGAGCGATGGAAAAAAAGTTAGTTGCAGTTAGGTGAAAATGATCAGATGTGTGATTTGGGTTGATTTGACTTGCACAGTCACTTCAGCAGGATGTGGTGAGGCAAGCCAGCAGTTTTCCATGCTGTTGTAATGGTGTCAGTTGGGTCAAGTGAAAAGATGTGGAAGGTCACATATGGAACATTCCATGCACATCAACTGCAACAAGAGGATGGAAAACCAGGGTTGCAGAGGGGGACAAGTAGAGGTACTTAATCCGTCCAGCCCCCCCCCTCCCCCTTGTATTTTCTCAAACATGTTATGAGGAGAGGGTATCTTTTTTGTACATTATATCTCTGATTTCAAAGAGGTTTCCTTTGGGGTTATTGTTGTTGTTTGTTATTGAAAGACTTCAAAAATTCTTATATTCTTAAAATCAGTGTGATTAAAAGAAGTGTTAAAAACATGAGCCTTGTGTAATTCCCACATTAAACCGGCATACATATTTATCACGATGTATGCAACAAGTACATAATTTTGATGCGCATGAAACAGCCGTTGCAACATGAATGACAGTTCTGTGGAGAGCTCAAAGGAAATCAGATTTGAAACGGTTCTTTCAGGCACCTGTACTGGTCGACCTGTACCAGCGGGTGAGTGGAGAAAGTGAGCACTTCGCCCACCCCACCTGCGCACCTGCCATCCATCAAAGGACAGGTGAGACTGGGAACAAGGGAAGACCCAGACTGTTCGTGAGCATGTCAGAATAGAGGATTCTTTCAGGACTTGGAGTAGCAAACTGTGCAGGGATAATGGGCTTGCTGTAGGAAATGGGAAATAGGAGGGGGTGGGTGGGTGGTGGGAATTTTTTTTAAAAGTATTACAGAAATCACATGATCAGAAACCACACACCATAAGATTCAAATGTGATGGCAAAGATTTAAGGATGGTCATGGGTAAACCTTGTCATGTTGGACACACTCTTTGTAGAATTTACATTAATTTTTATTAAAAACTACACCAACAGCCAAGCCTGCAAGCAACATCACCAGAAACATGGAACCCCCCAAGGAAAACAAAAAAAGAGGTTGGCAAGGAACACCTGGTGCAGGGACCTGGAAGCAGACATCAGGAACATGGGGATGACTTGGAACCAGCTGGAGAAAAGAGCCCAGGACAGAGATGCCTGAAGGTCCTTGTTTGGTGGCCTGTACCCCAGGAGGGGTAATAGGTGATGATGATGATGATGATGACACCAACAGCAGTTTAAGAGTAAACAATTCTGCTGTACTGCATGCTTAGACTCATCATATATCACAGTGTCAGCCAGGCCCAAGAGATACAAACACCTGCAGTGTTGGTCAAGAAATTTTGGTGGCACTGTCAGAGACGTGTCTGTTAAGTGAATCAAACTGGAATGTATGGTCCCAGTCTTCTCATTTGAGCCTATAGCAAATTCAGTTCTGAGCAGAAGCCTGTCTGGGCAAGAAAGTTCCACAAATAAATGGCTCTGATGGGCCTCAAACCCACAACCTCCCAGCCAGGAATCCATCACACTAACCACTGCATCATGGTAGCTGGTTGGTGGACAGACTGATGTAGAGTATGACAGTAATAGGGGACCATCTCTTTAATCACCAAGTGCCACTGAGTTGATAACAATGGTGAGAAAGTCATACAGACTGTACAGGTGTATTTGCACAGTCAGACTTCAATGGCGGTCATATGACCAACTGTGGGGAGCTGACATCATGTTACTGATGAATACTAGGTTTTCCAGCTGAAGTTGAGGGGCTACAGTGGTCAGCTGGAAACCCTCCCAAAACACTCAGACACAGCACACACCATGTCCCTGTTTGGTTCAGTTTGGACTTGAATCTTTTTTTTTTTTTTTTTTGTAACTTTTCTCAAACTGGGTCCCAATTCATAATCTAGAGTTTTAAAAAGAAATATGATAGTTAACATAACTGTCAGGTATAAAACCATGGCATCTGAAAAGTTGGCACATGAGATTGACCGCCCTGCCTTCAGGTAGTTTCCGGTTCCTGCAGCTGACGCTGCCCTTGGACACAGTGGTGGAGGTGGATGGACACAGGAGAATCTGAAGGTGCTGCAGGAGCTGTTCATCACGTCCATCACCACCCAGCTACAGGCCATGCAGGCCTGTGTGCAACAGCACCAGTCCAAGGTCAGTTCTGAGGGCACTAGCTGACAGATCAGTCCAGAGGGCACCAGGTCACACAGTGGAAAGGGGGGGGGGATGCTGTTCCAGCAGCACCTGTCCAAAGTCAGTGCAGAGGGCGCCAGGTGACAGGATGGAAGGGGGAGGGGGGATGGGGGAGAAGCTGTTCATCACATCCATCACTGCCCAGCTACAGGCCCTGCAGGCCTGTGTACAACAGCACCACTCCAAGGTCAGTGCAGAAGGCGCTAGCGGACAGGGAGGAAGGGGGTGGGATGGGGAGGGGGCACAGTCATCGCTCATCACAGCCTATCTGTAAGCCTGTCTTCAACAGCATCAGTACAAAGGGGACACAGAGGGCGCTAGTTGACAGGAAGGGAGGGGGGGGGGGGTACGATCATCAGTCATCAGTACAAAGTGGGCTCGGAGGGTGGTAGTTGACAGGAAGGGGGGGAGGGGGGGGTACAAACATCAATCATCAGTACAAAGTGGGCTCAGAGGGCGCTAGTTGACAGAAAGGGGGGGGGGGGGGGGGGGGGGGGGGGGGGGGGGGAGGGGGGGACAATCATCAGTACAAAGAGGGCACTGGCTGGCAAGGTGGAAGGAGGGGGAGGCACAATTACCACTGAACAACCCATTTGCAAACCCATCTTCCACGGTACCAGTCCTAGGTAGGTACAGAGGGCGCTAGCTGACAGGGTGGAGGTGGGAAGCACAATCACCACTTGACGCGGCCCATATGGCCACGAGACCTGTCTCCAACATCACCACTAGGTGGGCATAGAGGGCACTAGTTGATTTGGTAGGGTGGTGGAGGGCGGACAGTCATCACCTCATCACGGCCCATCAGAAAGCCATCCAGGCCTGCATCTGACATCACCAGTCTAAGAAGGGCACAGAGGGTGCTAGTTGATGGTGTTGGCACAATCATCATCATCATACCCCCATCTGCAGACCTGTCTCCATAAGTACCAGTTTTTAAGATGGGCACAGAGGATGCTAGTTGACAGGGTGGGTGGACACAGTCATTACTCATCACACCCCATCTGCAGGTCTGTCTCCACAGGACAAGGAGAATTCACATTGGTTGTAAACTATGCAGAACTAGAAAAAAAAATCACATTGGTAATAAACTACACAGGGCATGGAGCAGTTCAGACGACACCAGAAGTGTATTGGTGCAAGGTTGTGTTGTCATTGTCCATGCAAAGTAGTTTGTGTCGGCAAGTTCATGGGCGCTGTTGTTGGATGGATGTGATGGTGCCTCCACAGGGAATGCTTACACACACTGGGCTTCATAGCTACATAGATTTTTGTTCTAGGGAGGCTTAGTAGGTGGTGTGTAGCATGTGTTGGATCAGAACAGGCTCCCCTGAACACACTGGCTTCATAACTATATAGATATTGTTCAAGGGTGGCTTAGTAGGTGGTGTCTAGGATGTGTTGGATCAGAACAGGCTGCCCTGAACACCTCTGAGGCAACAAGGTAGCAGTGCAGTGCAGTGTGATGCCATGTGATGACTTGATACTGATTACTCCCTACAGACTTCTGGGGTTGAGACTGTGAGAGGACGAGCCTGGTGTGGCTTTGAATGGGAGAGCTGGAATGAAGATCATGGAAGTTACTCCAACAAGAGGGCACTAAAGATAGTATAGACCAAAAAAAAAGAAAGAAAACTTTTGTGTGGAGAGTGGCAGCTTCAAAATTGCTGTTCTGGTGCCCAAGTTAATCTGTTCCTAGCCAGGCAGCCCTTCATTTCACTGTTTTCCTCAGTGAGACTGATACATTTTGATTCCTAACTGCTCCATAAAGATAGGATTGAATGCTGGGACAAAGTCGAGGGGACTAAGATAGGGACTTAACGATTTTCAGAACAACAAAGCTCCTCATCTGAAATTGGAATGGAAGTGTGATCTTTTAGCTCTTATCTCTTCACTCTCTTTGTATCTTCCTCTCTTTTTTATGTCTTGCTCCCAATTCTGATTGTTGTTTGCATTCTGTCGGTCAGTCTGGATTTTACAGTTCTTCCTCTTCAGATTGTTTCTCCTTCAATCTGTTTCTCTCTGTTTCCCTTTTTTTTCTCCTTGTTCCCATATTCCTCCCATCTTTCCTGTTGAATTTTTCTTTGCACTGATCATATGGCTGTTAACAGATTGTTTTGGGGGAATGGTCTGTGTGTATGTGTTTTTTGTGTGTGTGTGTGTGTGTGTGTGTGTGTGTGTGTGTGTGTGTGTGTGTGTGTGTGTGTGTGTGCATGCGTGCGCGCATGGGTGCGTGCTTGTGAGAGTGTGTGTGCCTGTCTGTTTATGTAACATGTGGTAGCTGCTTGTTTTGTTGTCAGGAGAATGAGTTCTACACCCCAGAACCGTTCCATTTCAGCCTCCCTCAGCGCCACACCTGTCTGACTGTCGTCTATCCCAGAAGTATCTCTGAGAACAAATTAGGTCAGTCGACACTGGATCATGATTAAGTTCCTTTGGTGCAGATAATCAGATAGGTAAATACACAGACAGACAGAGAAACAGACGATCTAGATAGATAGATAGAAGAGTCATATTCCATGGGGATAATTTTTTCATTTATTTTCATCTGCATTATTCTCCTCAGATGTTTTTTTTTCAATATCCTGAAATTGTTGGGATAATAAGACTTTTTTTTCCAGATGATGCGATGATTGACAGGTCCTGAAAAGTAAGTGGTCACTGTGGTCACTGAAAAGTGACTGGTTGATTGGTTGGTATAGTGTCTCAGTTCATACACATGCACCCTCAAATAAGTTGACCAAAGAAAGGGGTAAGCCAGATTTGGGTCAGTGTGAACACAGTAAATGGTCCAAACAGTATTTATTTAGCTAACCTGAAAGTTGAAAAAGGCACCTAAAAAGAAAAATCGAGCACTGGATCACAAAAAATATTAAAGGACAGGAAAACGCACTGTCGGAAAAAAACATAATCCCAAGAAGTTTCAAGCCATAAGCTCTTTGTCATTGGTGAGAAAGAGAAAATGGTGAGGAAGAGAAAAAGAACAGTAATATTTGAGAAAGAAAGAGTGAAAACAAATTAAGGAGGGGGGGGGCAGACTTGGTGTGAAAAGTGAAAGGAGCTAAGTAAAAGTCAAATTGAAGAATGAAAAAAGTTGGGAGTTTGCATGGTGGTGGGTGGAAGAAGAGAGGGGGGGGGGGATAGCTCATGTCCACATGTCTGATTCTTGATACTCTTGGGAAGAAAGCTGGTTTCTGATAAAAGCAAGAAAAGCAAAGTTAAGACTGGTTTTTTTTTTTTCCTTTTCATGTTAAAGAGATTGATGATAGCATATTTTCACATTTTGCTTGTCTAAGACTGACAAATGGGTTTGCTGAAAAGTCAGTGACTGGAAAGCAGCCAGTTCCAGTCAGACCCTTCAGGTTGTAGTAAATGTGCTGTTTTATCTGCGGGTCACCAGAAAAACGGCGTCAGCATCTCCATGTAAAACTGTGCCCTGGGTCTGGATAAACCTGTGTTCCGGCGCTCCAACGCTCGAGTGTTTTGGCCAGCGGGCAGAAGGCGGATACATCATCGACCCCCATGTGGGTCTAACTTCCTCCAGAGGTCAGTGATTGGTGAAATTTAGTGGTGGGTCTGCATTGCTATCAAGCAGTACATCTAGCTGTGGATCCGTATTGCTGTAGAGTGGTAAATCTGATTTAGGAGCCAGCATTGCTGTAGAATGGTAAATATAGTTTGTGAGTTTGCATTGCTCCACAGATCAGTGTCATGTTCAGTCTAGTTTCTGGGCATTCATCGCTTGAGAGCATTTAGATTGTAGATTTGCCTTGTTGCATAGTGTTAAATGTAGTTAGTGGGTTTGGAGTAAAATCTACCATAATTTCTGGGCTGTTAGCTGGAACTGCTTGCTTGACAGCCACTGCTGCAGCTATTGTGCTGGTGATGGCCTGTTCCTGAATTTTTTCCTGAAACTGAAAAGTGATTTTTTAAATCTGACCACTTTTTTGTATCAGTCTGCAGTTCACATTTATTTGGATGTGACTTTTTTTTTAATATGTTTATTGCTGTGCAAAAGACAGTACTTGGCATCTATAACTTTGTCCCATGGCTCAAATTGCGTTTCTGTTATTTCTGTTAATTTTGTGCCAAGAAGGCTGCTATTACTATTTCGATATCCACCATTTGTGAAAACTGGTTTGTTTTGTTGATGGAAATTGAAGTGTCAGATTTGTTCTTGCTCCATTCAGAGCCATTCATATCAAAATGCTCTCACCACTGACATGGACACCAGTGACATAGAGAGCAGAAGCGTGTGAAGTACATGCAACTTGTGCTTGTTATTTTTGTGTGTGTACATTGTGTTCCCCTGCTCTCTTGATTTGTTAGTTTTTTCTTGCCATTTTCTTGCAGCTAATAAACAAGTTGATGCTTACAAGTAGTTTTTCTTCTGAAATTCTTTTTCTGAATTTTACGGGTGCAGCTAACATATTGGAGTGCTTTACAGCCCAAAAATTATCATATCTTATGGATGTGCATTGCTATAGTGTAAATCTTCATACATCTGCCTGCCATCAGAGGTCAGTGCGGTGGTAAATTACTGTGTGCAATGTTTTTCGTTTTGTCATGAAGTATATTCAGTAAAATAAGACAGTATGAACATGTGTGTGGTATGCATGTCGTTTGTGTGTGCACACACATGTTTGTGTACAAACATGGCTTTCCATCCACTGCTTTGACCTGACTGATGACATGATCAGACGGATGGTCCAGGTAGTGCTGTTGATGGTGGTTGGTGTTGTGCAGTGTCGGGGGGCACGCTGCACCTGGTGCAGGGCCTACAGCTACCACCACTACATGCAGGACCGCTTGATGATGACAAGTGGGGCTGTGCCTACCGCTCCCTGCAGACCATTTGTGTCCTGGTTCCGGTTCCAGGGCTACACGGACAAGGCCATCCCCTCCCACAAAGAGATACAGCAGGTCAGGCACCGGGCTAGGAACAGGGAAGGATGGACAGCTGTGTGGGGTGGCTGCCTCCTTGGTTGTGGTGGATTGTGAAGAACGGTATGGACAGATAGAAAATGAAGGGATGAGCAAAGTGTATGATGCATTGAGGTCTTCTCTTTGCACATACTGGTGTTTTTTGTATTATTAAACCTGAATGGAAATTGTAAGAGGCTTTCGCACATTGTATTTTTATGTTCTCAGTATTTTCTTCTTTCATCATCTTTAGCAGTCAGTGACAGTGGAGAGAACTGATGAGGAACAAAACAAAAAACAAAAAAAGAGATGCTGCACCCTTGATGTGTGTCTAAGACACTGCTCCTTCTGACATGGCCAAACAGCCCATTCTTGGTTTGATGTGATGCTGGCCTGGTGCTAGCAGTCTGCATGGCAGTGACTGTGTCTGATGACCACAACGACTCCTGATGTCATCCCCTCAGGAGATCGTGCCCTGCTGCCTTGTCATTTCACTGCAGTTCACTGGGGTGTTCCCATGCCATATATACGGGATACTACCATCTAACCCCCCCCCCACACACACACACACACCCTCTCCCCGCCCCCGCCCAGTAGTTATTGTGTAGTCAGGGACCCACCAAGTTATCAGAATAGAACAACGGTGGAATTTATCTTGAGGAACATCTGGAGCGCGGTAGACTATGGTTGTGTGTCTTGCAGAGCTGTGAATGAAAGTTTTCTTTCTTTTTTTTTTTTAATCATACGGGTACTATTTCCATTGTTGTATTAGTTTGTCAACATGAAATTTCATGAATGATTTTTGGTGTGTTTTTTTTTTTAACAGGCTCAAAATATGCTATTTCAGGGGGCAGCTACCGTTTTGTCATCATCCTGGTTGAGTTTAACCATTTCAACAGGTTTCCATCTTGTTATTTAGAGAATTGTATTCTAGATCAGATTTCATTCTATTGTTATAAAGGAAGAGACAAAAGTTGACTGCAGGATTCATGGGTGAAAATGAAAAAATAAAAAAGTTTAAAAAAACTTTTTGGTGGTAGTTGAATCCTTTGGAGAGTAGAGACTGACGTTTCAAGCCATAGGCCCATTGTCATTTTTGGTCATTATTTTTTACCACTTGAGAACTGTGTATTCATAGTGTTTGTCATTATTTGTACAGTTTGTCCGTTTTGTCCTGTTGGTGTTGAGTGTTAATTGTTTCCTGCCAACAGTGGGCATGGCTGCAGTGTCAGTGGCGAACCCTGTGTGTGCAGGCCCTGGTGGCGGTGGGGGATAAAGAGGCCAGTTTTGTGGGCAGCAGGAAGTGGATTGGCTCCTTTGAGGTCTCCTATTGCCTCAACCACCTGCTGGGTGTGAGTAGCCTGCCTCTTGCCTCATTTTTGTTGTCAACCATGTGTTCCTTTACAACCACCTGCTGGGCGTGAGTAGCCTGCCTCTTGCCTCATTTTTGTTGTCAACCATGTATTCCTTTACAGCCAGTGGATGACACGTTACACATAGCATATACCCTGTGTGAGAAAGTGAAAGAATGAAAGAAGTAAGGAAACTGAGTGAGCGATATTGACTGAATGACATGGTAAATGACTGAATGAAGCGCTGGCAGGCAGCTCTTCAGTTGGCACTACCCAGGTAGGAGGCAGCCTGTTGTGCACAGCCAGAGTGTGTGGAGTGTTGTCAGCGCCTAGAACCTAAGACAAGGCACTTTATAAATGCTCTGTTATTATTTTGATTGTTATGATTTGATGAAATTGCAGAAATATTGTGTTTGTGTATGTGTGTACACCTATTTCTTGTTCCAAAATTGCAATATATGTGTGTGTGTACAGCTATCCCTTGTTCCAAAATTGCTATATAAGTACTATATGCGTGTGTAGCTATTCCCTACACTATAACTGCTATGTAGAGACTGTATGCATGTGTACCATTGCTAAAAGGCTGCAGACCCTGTGTTGACTGTGACAGGTGACGTCCAAATTCCTCAACGTGTCAGCTGGGCAGAACTGGCATCGAAAGGGAGGGAACTGGCCCAACACTTTGACACTGTGGGAACGCCCATCATGATAGGTGGGACTTTTACATGCATCCTTGGAAGATTTCTTGGGGGCAGTTTAAGTGAAGATGTCATGAGTGCTACAACTGAATTCAGTTGTTTTTGGAACAGCTGGTACTTTGGTATCAATAATCACTCACACACAACACACATACACAAACACACACGCTATATGCACAGCCAAGCACAGAAGAATCGTCAAGGCAAACTTCACCGAGAGCTTAGTACACACACACACACACTCAAACACACACACACACACTTAGAACTCAGCCAAGCACAGAATAATCATCAAGACAAACTTCACTCAGAGCACACACACACACACACACTCATAGAGCAACCAAGCACAGAAAAATTGCCCAGGCAAACTTCACTCGGTGTGTAGAATTTGCTAAACATTGAGGCTATGATGCATGGCTACCGAGTTTAAAACTGCTGGTTTTATATTGTTGAAGTGGGTTTCTCACCTTGGCACAGCTTTTTTTCAACATTTTTCTTGCCTGCTTGAATGTCGTAAAGTTCTGTCTCTGCTTGACAATCGACGGATGAAAAGAACAGCTAACTTCAGTTTGACCCAGCTGCACTAGCTTCAGGATCAGTGGGACACAGAACTTTGAAAGATAACTCCAAGGACTGCTTTGCCATGGTAAGATGCAGTATGATGAAAACAATATATGAAAGATTGAGTTTCCATGGTGGTTTTGACAAATGCTAAATTCCATAGCATGCAATAAACTCAGTGATGAACAATGGAGAATCCCTAGTCTTAGGCTGCTTTGAAACACTGTCACAGATCTGTCCAATCCAAAATTTTCATCTCTTAGGAAAAATATCAGCTCAGAACATGGAGCTGTACTGAAGGGTTCATATTTGTTTGGTTTATGACCCACAAAGCTTCCGTGTGAACTGTCCTGTGTGCAGATGTTATGCAAGTCTAGAATTTTTTTATCTTTCAAGAATACAGTCATGACCCAGAGACAGTGTCACCCTTTAAACTTGATGACATCAGTTTCATGGGTGGTGCAGAAATATGCAGGAAAAACCTTTATCTGCATGAGCCTGGATGTTCTCTGAACCCTGCATGGTGTCTGTCATTCCAGATTCACAGGTTTTATGCAAACACATTGTGCTTTCTGGATTTTTTTTTCTGTTGATGAAGACAGCGTTGTGTTTCAGGTGGGAGTGCTTTCTGGATGGTTTTTCTGTTGATGAAGACAGCATTGTGTTTCAGGTGGGGATGTTTTCTAGATGATTTTTCTATTGATAAAGACAGCATTGTGTGTTTCAGGTGGGAGTGTTTTCTAGATGATTTTTCTCATGATTAAGGCAACTGTGTTTCAGGTGGAGGTGTTTAGGTGATGTTTCTGTTGATGAAGACAGCTGTGTGTTTCAGGTGGGGGAGTGCTGGCCCACACCATTCTGGGGGTGGACTACAGCCAGACGTCTGGGGAGATCAAGTTCCTCATCCTGGACCCCCACTACACGGGTGGGGAGGACCTGCACACCATTCAGAGAGAGGTGGGTCTGGGTTCTGTTCACCCTGTCAAGGTCAGCTGGTGGGTAGGTGATCAGGAAAATGGTTCTTGGGGTCGCTTTCAGTTGGTTGCTACAGTATTCACGAAAAGAGAAAAGAGGAGGATCAAGAGGATGTGTTTTTTCAGGTGGAGAGACAGAGCACTGTGTGGAGCTATCCTCCTATCATCATCACAGGTTTTAATTACAGTGGAACTGCCGTTAATGACCCCTCAGTACACACACTCCCCCCCTCACAGCCTCCAAGAATTCTGCATTGGATAATTCCTCATACAATGTGATACTGTTTTCCTTCTTTGTACAATGGCCCTCCTTATTTCAACTAGCGACCAATCTGTCCATACTCCTTAACTTGTTTTTTGCTGAATAGTTAACACACAAAAATTGCCGAGTAAGTCTCCTGACAACCCAGTTATTTGTTTACTCTTCCAACTAACTTGTAGCTCAGGTTTTTTTTTTTTTTTTTTTTTTTTTTTTTGCTGCAGCATGTCGTTTCATTTTAGACCTATGAAATCTTTTTTTTAATTGTATGCAGCAAGACATTTGACCTTTGCGATGGCAAGTCTGAACCAAACTTTGATTGTCGATCCATACATCACCATGTGTTTTCACATTATGACAAATTCTGAGCATTTTTGTAAGTCATTTCTCCATCCTGATGGCATGGAACCATTCCACATTGATTTTGCACCCAGTTTTAGGAGATAAAATGACCGTCTGTTTGTGCCCCATTTTCATTGTTTTGAATGTTGTTTGTCTTGCCCGAAGAAGACCAAAGAGGTTGAAACGCGTTGTGTTTGTTTTGTAATTTGTTTGTTCTTTCATCTGTCAGTACAGTAATTTTATCTTTTAATTTCACTTGCAGTAAAACTACTGATTCTGCCACAGAGAATTCTCTTCTCGTGTTTAGGAGGTAGGCACGTATGGACTTAATTGGCCTGTAGTTATGTCACCATGAGAACAAGTATGACGCTTGCTCGTTTCCCAAAAGGTGGTGTTTGGCCAGGGAGTGATGACAGAGTGTGTGTTTCAGCAGGATTGGTGCAAAGTAATCACAGGATCTGTTTGTGCTGGCAGGGTTAGTTTTAACCGGTCAAAGGATCTGTTTGTGTTGGCAGGGTTAGCGAAAAGGCCCGACAGTGCGAGTGTGTTGTCAGGGTTAGTTTTAACCGGTCAAAGGAACAGGGTTAGCGAAAAGGCATGCGAGTGTGTCGTGTTTTAACCGGTTGGCATGTTTGTGTTGGCAGGGTTAGCGAAAAGGCTGGCAGTGCGAGTGTGTCGTCAGGGTTAGTTTTAACCGGTCAAAGGATATGTTTGTGTTGGCAGGGTTAGCGAAAAGGCCTGACAGTGCGAGTGTGTTGGCAGGGTTAGTTTTAAAACCGGTCAAAGGATATGTTTGTGTTGGCAGGGTTAGCGAAAAGGCCTGACAGTGTGAGCGTGTTTGCAGGGTTAGTTTTAACCAGTCAAAGGGTCCGTTTGTGTTGGCAGGGTTAGTGAAAAATCATGATAGTGTGTTTGTGCTGGCAGGGTTGGTGAAAAGGCATGACAGTGTGTTTGTGTTGGGGAAAAGTCATGACAGTATGTTTGTATCGGCATAATGTCATGACAGTGTGTTTGTGTGGGCAAAAAGTCATGACAGTGTGTTTTGTGTTGGGGAAAAGTCATGACAGTATGTTTGTATCGGCATAATGTCATGACAGTGTGTTTGTGTGGGCAAAAAGTCATGACAGTGTGTTTGTGTGGGCATAAAGTCATGACAGTGTGTTTGTGCTGGCAGGGTTCGTGAAAAGTCATGATAGCGTGCGTGTTGGCAGAGTTGGTGAAAAGTCATGATAGTGTTTGTGTTGGCAGGGTTGGTGAAAAGGCATGACAGTGTGAGTGTGTTCACAGGGTTGGTGAAAAGGCATGACAGTGTGTTTGTGTGGGCAAAAAGTCAAGACAGTGTGTTTGTGTGGGCATAAAGTCATGACAGTGTGTTTTGTGTTGGGGAAAAGTCATGACAGTATGTTTGTATCGGCATAAAGTCATGACAGTGTGTTTGTGTGGGCAAAAAGTCATGACAGTGTGTTTGTGTGGGCATAAAGTCATGACAGTGTGTTTGTGTTGGGGAAAAGTCATGACAGTAATATGTTTGTATCGGCATAAAGTCATGACAGTGTGTTTGTGTGTGGCAAAAAGTCATGACAGCGTGTTTGTGGGGGCAAAAAGTCATGACAGTGTGTTTGTGTTGGCAAAAGTCATGACAGTGTGTCTGTGTTGGCAAAAAGTCATGACAGTGTGTTTGTGTTGGCAAAAAGTTACGACAGTGTGTTTCTGTTGGCAAAAAGTCATGACAGTGTGTTTGTGTGGGCAAAAAGTCATGACAGTGTGTTTGTGTTGGCAAAAGTCATGACAGTGTGTTTCTGTTGGCAAAAAGTCATGACAGTGTGTTTGTGTTGGCAAAAGTCATGACAGTGTGTTTGTTGGCAAAAAGTCATGACAGTGTGTGTGTTTGCAAAAAGTCATGACAGTGTGTGTGTTTGCAAAAAGTCATGACAGTGTGTTTGTGTTGGCATGAAGTCATGACAGTGTGTGTGTTTGCAAAAAGTCATGACAGTGTGTTTGTGTTGGCATGAAGTCATGACAGTGTGTTTGTGTTGGCATGAAGTCATGACAGTGTGTGTGTTTGCAAAAAGTCATGACAGTGTGTGTGTGTTTGCAAAAAGTCATGACAGTGTGTTTGTGTTGGCATGAAGTCATGACAGTGTGTTTGTGTTGGCATGAAGTCATGACAGTGTGTTTGTGTTAGCATGAAGTCATGACAGTGTGTCTGTGTTTGCAGAAAGTCATGACAGTGTGTGCGTTTGCAAAAAGTCATGACAGTGTGCTTGTGTGTTGGCAGGAAGTCATGACAGAGTGTGTGTTTGTGTTGACAAGAAGTCATGACAGTGTGTCTGTGTTGGCAAAGTCATGACAGTGTGTTGGCAAAAGGTCATGACAGTGTGTTTGTGTTGGCAAAAATTCATGACAGTGTGTGTGTGTATTGGCAAAAAAAGTCATGACAGTGTGTGTGTGTGTGTTAGCAAAAAGTCATGACAGTGTGTCTGTGTTGGCAAAAAGTTGTAACTGTGTATGTCTGTTGGCAAAAAGTCATGACAGTGTGTCTGTGTTGCAAAAAGTCATGACGGTGTGTGTGTGTTGGCAAAAAGTCATGGCAGTGTGTCTGTGTTGGCAAAAAAGTCATGACAGTGTGTTTGTTTATTGGCATAAAGTCATGACAGTGTGTTTGTTTGTTGGCATAAAGTCATGATAGTGTGCGTGTGTTGGCAAAAAGTCATGACAGTGTGCATGTGTTGGCAAAAAGTCATGAGTGTGTTTGTGTTGGCAAAAAGTCATTAGTGTGTTTGTGTTGGCAAAAAGTCATGAGTGTGTTTATGTTGGCAAAAAAGTCAGTGTGTTTGTGTTGGCAGGGTTGGTGTGGCTGGAAAGGAGCAGACTTCTGGAACCCAACAGCGCACTACAATCTGTGCATGCCCATCACGCCCAGATGCTTTTGATCACCATGTTTCCTTCTGCTGCCATCCCCATCTCTGGTCTTTCAGTAGTTAGTTGGCCCTCAAGTGTGCCACGGAAGTTGTCTCCCTTTCGGATATGAAAGGCAGTGCCAGTCATCGGTGAATGCGTTTGTAAAAACCCCGTAGCTGTATGCATGTGCCCAGGTGTGGGAGAGAAAATAAATATGCATTTGTGTGGGCTGTACTGCATGTTGCGTTTTGGTCATTGCCACATGCATTCGTCAGACAATCCTCACAACCCATGGTCAGCATCATTCATGTAGTGGGTTGGTATCAAGCGCACAGATTGTTGTGGATTTGTGTACATTGTCTGTGATTTATCAGACTTACCAGGTTTTACTATAAATCTGATAACAATACCAACAGCTGCTGGCCTAAAAAGTAATAATGTGCAAGAATTACAGTGTAACTTTGAACACTTTTCTTTAAATGCATAAGATGTAGCACTATGAGTTTTCTTTTTTTCCCTCCCAATTGACTGTCTTCAGCGATGCCTGTGCCATTTTCTGTTGCTTGATAGGATCCATTTTTTTAACTGGTTTCATGTGTGGACTTTTAAATCTGAGCAACAGAACGGATCAGTGAGTGGAAGGGAAAGGGTCGGTTGTGTGTAGGTGACCAAGTCTGTGATGACCTCCAAGTGTGTATGTGTGACTGCATCTCTGAACATCATATGCAAACAAAGCAATTGATGGAAAATTACTGGAATTCTAAAGGGTTGGGGTGAGGGAGGGAGTTTGGGGGAGAAAAGAGGGGTAGGTAGGTTTTTTCTCCTTGTGAATCTATAGTTTACTTTGAAAGTCAACAATGGAAGTATGCTTTACCTCTCTTGCACACTCATTGAAAGGGCATGACCAAACTAACATCTGGCTTGCATGTCAGACAGTTTCAGTGTTTAATGTATACTGATATGGTATGTTTGGAATCATGATTTGGTGGTGGTAAGTTACTATTTGGAGCAAATGGAACGGTACGTCATGAGATTTGATATTTCATTCTGTTGTGACCTATTGTACATGTGTGATACGCATTTTCTTTCCAAACTCTCAAGCAAATAAAAGGTGGCAACACTGGGTTTTCTATCAGGTAGTCTTTTGGTTGGCTTCTTTACCCTGTAACAGGAGTTCAGTTTCATATCCAACACAACATGAAAATGCCAGGCATGCATATTTCCTGAAATGTTCAAGATGGAAAGAGGTGAAAGGTTCATGCTACATACAGCAGATGTGGAGTTCCAAGTTGAATGTTCATCATAATTAAACATACTACTTTTAGCAATGTTTTACCAACAAATATGCTTTTTCATCAGCATTCATAGGTTTATATCCACTCTGAATATTTCTGTTCCTGTTCCAGTTCAAAGCTTACGCCACATATGTGGAATATGCACCCCGTTCAGTGTTATGAATTTGCGGTTCAGTTCAACTCTACATGGAAAAGATACAAAGTGTCTACAGTTCCATGTGTTTTACAATGCCAAGTGGTGGATGGTCAGTTTCATCTATACACTATGTCCAACAGCAGAGCCAGAAGGCACCTTTGTAGTCCAGGAAGCCATCGACTGCCTGCAGTTATTAAGATTGATATCGTTTGGCATGTCAAGTCAAGAGCCAATCGCTAAGACTGTATCAGAACTGCTAGCATGTTGTATTACATGACTGCAATAATGGACGAAAAGGAAACCAGATCAATATGTGTAATGGAGATGCACAGGCAAAAAAAAAAAAAAAAAAAAAAAAAAAAGACTGACAGGGGCAGCAAACTCTGACATGCTTCATCCTTTAATACCATTCACTGGCATTGGAGAGAAGACATCTGGCAGCTTTTTTGGATTCCTTGTGGTCATGGTAATACAAGGCATTCACTAAAACCAGTCCTAATGTCCACAGATGTTCAAACCCTGATGAATGTCAATAGCATGTCTGTGGCGTTTCAAACAATTTCAACATTTAACAATGAACGCAGTGCCATGTGCACCATTTCCTTTCGTTATCTAGTCCGGAAATGACCACTTCATTTTAAAAGTAGAATTTGCATTTAAAAGGTCATGAGCTAAAAAAAAAGTTCTCATTATTTAGAATGTTAGCTGTTTGGGGTGACAGACTAAGATGCTACATTTTTCTTCACCCATTGTTACTATAATAGTCACCAATATACAGAACACGAAAAGCGACCTCTAATGAACAACTAAAGTTTTTAAGCACAGTAAACCGCATTGAATGCAGTAAACCACATTGAATGCAGTAAACCGCATTGAATGCATTCCTCCTCTCTCTCCCCTTACCTTCCAAAATCAGAGCCTTGATCTTTATGATTTGGTCTCTCTTTGCTTTTGTAGTTGAACAAACTGTGATGATGGTCCCCTCAAGCTTCAAGTTCATCACAGAATATGCTTTTACCTCAGATCATTTGGTTATGAAGTCAGTCCTATAATCTACAAGTCTGTCCAGCCATTCCCACCAATTTCACACAATGTATTTGAAAATTCTGTGTGCATGTGTGAAGTTCTCTCTCTCTCTCTCCTATGCATGCATTATTAGTGTTAATAAGGAGGTTGAACAGCTTGACAGGCAGTCATTTTTCAAACTTGTAACTTCCTGACAAAGGAGTTTCTAGTTACCAAGACTTTTTAAGATTTTATGCCCACAATTAACAGACAGGGACTACTAACAATTTCTTTTCAGGACATGACTTTGTTTCCATCCATCACACTATACAAATAATCATAAAGCAGCAAATGAGCAGACTATCATTTATGCCCAAATATCAAGAAACTGGACAGCATCACCCCAATTTTGATTTTGCTGTCCAATATGTTATGAAAAGGTGGTGGTGGTGGTGGTTTGTCTGTTCGGGATTTCCCCGTTTATCAGGAAGACTTTCAGCCTCTAAAAGAACGATTTCTGAAAAAAATTTATTGAGTATCGAAGTTCAACTGAAAGTTTCAAAAATGAAACCGAAATACTTTTCTTGACTTTCAAGATTCTAAATTTGTTTCTTTTTTTGTCATTCAAGATAGTTAATAATGAAATGTATCAACTTTAAAAAAAAGTCTTATAAACAATGAAGTAAAAAGTTGAAGTGTCCTGAACAGTATATCACAATACTTAAACTGTAACTTAAAAAAAAACAAAAGAAGAGTTTAGGCTTGTTTAGATAGATCCCCATGGTGTTGACGCAACAGCAACAAAGAACTGTCTACTGCATTTTGTGATCAGAAAGCATGTTCCCCTACCCATAAACATCTTTCCTCAGCAAACCTGCTGTCTGAAACCGATTGCACCGTCCACTGACAAGCTAATCCCACTCTGCATGCAGCCTCTCGCACAATCCATTCTGTGGTCAGACACATACACTGTCCTTTCACTCTCCGTCCTTTTTCACTCTGCCCTGGTTCATCATCACAGAGGTTTACAGCACAGTGTCCACTCCCTGCGTCAGTCCGACACGATCTCTCCGTTGTACACCCAACTCTCTTCCACCACCACCTTCACTTTCTTCTCGTACTCTCGCCGATTCTCCTGGTACATCTTGGCCGCCACGTTATTGGCCGGACTGTTGGGGTTGGGTTCATCTAGCAATGACTGAAACAGAATGGGCACACAATATCAATCTAACTTTGGAATGACTAACTTTCATGTCATGGCTTGGAATACTGAACTTTCTTACTAAGTAAAGCTGATCATCAAACTAGTGACACATATGAGTATACATTTTTGGTCAACAATTCCTTTCTTCACCTCCATCTTGCCTACAACTAACTGACATGATACCATCTGCGTACATTTTCAGCCAGAAGGCTCTCTGTCAAAAATTAAGCATTCATTTAAACATGTAACACATTCAGTGACCCTGAACTCACAAGAGTTCCTGAATCACATTGAATATGTGCCTTCCACAACAGGTAACAGTAAGTAGTGTTTTTTCCAAAAATACCAGACACTGTTTTTCACTAAAATGAGCTAAACTTAACCTAGCAAAATGTTACGTTTCTCAATCAGATTCCCATGTACTGGTACTTCCACTGACTGAATTTTCTTACACACTGAATGAATTCAAGCACCCTGTAAGGATAGTTTAAAAAAAAAAAAAAACAACAACAAAAAAAACCTCCACTTTCACCATGTCAGCACTGATGAAAAAAGAGTTGCCACAGAAATTTCAGATGTATGGCCCAGGTAACAGTCTTTGACAAACTTTATTTCATTTTGCAAAGAAAAGTGAATCCAACAGCAGCATTCCTGGGGAAAAAAAAAAATGCCAAAGAGAGCAGAAAGTAAATGTCTTCTTCAGACCTCATAAACCAGATAGAAAACCAACACAAACCACTACTCCACAGATCGCAGCCAACATAGGACCTGAGCAGTGTTTTGTGCATTTTAGTCGTCTGTGGTTTGCAACGTCATAAGTTACTTATCTGTTGGAAGTGTGTATTAAATAAGCATTATTTTGTACTCGCTGTACTTGGCATTTTCTTCTACTCCATACACTCTGTTACAACCTCTTTTGTTATAAAGCACATCTATTTATTCACTGTCAAAACTGGTGCATTGCTGTACTTGCTGATCATGCTCTGTCCCAACAAAAAATACATTCCATGTCACGACATCAGCATTCTGGACTCTACACACTGCTGATGTCTGCAGCCCTCCTCTTTGACAGGAAGAAGCAACAGCAAAGTACCACAGAAATAAAAAGAAGAATCAGAACTGTCCATGAGGCCTGGTTCAGTGCTTGTTCAATCAGATTTTACACTGACTGGAACCACCGTTATATTGAGCACAGAATTAGTCCATGGAAAATGGTAGACTGATTTTGACCCAAACCAATAAAAGACATTGAACCAACTTTTAACCCATGAAAGATAGTGAACTGACTTAAAACAAAGTCAAACTGTGCACAGACTTAAACCAAAACAATGGACTGACTTTAATAGTGAAGTATTGAACTTAAAATGTCTGTCCTGAACATGTCCCAGTGCCTATCGGCATGCCTAATAGCACTATAAATTTCTCCCTGAAACTGAAATGGTCAGCTGGATCTAATCAATATTACTATATACAGATCTGATGCCAGTAGCTCCAGTGAATGGTGTAAAAGATAGCATGTGAATGTTACCTGAATGGATGTGAGGATAGCTGATACATCATATGTGGGACTCCATCTATTCTGGAGGATGTCCAAGCATATACTGCCATCAGCATACACTGCAAAGATAAAAGCAGCGTGAACTGCATGCAATGGCTTTCCAGAGAATAAAGTTTATCTTATAGTAAGTCAAACATGGATATACCCCTCTACATGTGTACATTTCACATTTAAATATGACCACTCTTTAAGTCCAAACCACCAATAAATCCAGGTAGAAACAAAATCAACACTGACCAAGCATATATGCACTTCTTTCATGCACAACAGGTCAGATTATGAAGCTTGTTTTAGTTGTCTGCCATTACAAAACAACGCAAAGCTGCCCACCTCCTCTCCCCTAAACATTAGCACCAGCAGTTACTACTAATTTCAGTTGCTTTCAGAATAATTTCTGTAGCACCACAGTATTGACAGTCACTACCAAAAGGCACAAACATATTCACACACAGAGGACAGCACAAGCTTTGCACTGTATGTACAACATGCTAACTGACACGCCCCAAGGCGTAGATACTCCGTTTGGAAACTTCAAGTCCAATACCTCCTATGGAGAGGGTTCCTTTACCTCAGTACTGCTTCTTTCCTTGAAACATGTTTCTTGCATGAGTAAACTGACCAGGAAGTTCGGTTTTTGCATAATAACTTGTGGACAAAAATAACCTGAGACGACAATTTGATCCAGTTGCACTTGCTAGCAGGTCGGTGACACAGGGTACTTGAAACATATTGCCATGAGCTTTGCAGTGTTCAGACACGTTGTAGTAAAAATGATGCTCTAAATTTTGTTGTCATTTTTTCAGTAGTGTACTATGGCCAGTCAATCTTAGCTGGCAGCCTGCTGATGTCATATGGAAAACCAAGTTTGTCAGTTTCCCAGGGAAAACTGCACTCTACAGGATACTGGTAAGATACTTTGATTTCAACCTGTAAATCAACTTCAAGAAAAAAGGCTTCACACAAGATTCTCCACATCTCACACAGAACACAAGATACTTGCTTCAGTCAGGCAGCAAGCCAATACATGGTGACAGACAAGAACCACGCTCTTTTAATAGCAAACATGCTTGGCTGGTACTGATATACCAATGTTCCCTCATCCATATCCTATACCACTGTACAGTGGAGGATGGATAAAGGTCTCAGAGGCAGACCTCAGAAGTTGTGGACAGGCAACATATGGAGTGGTTACAACTCTACCATGTTGCAGATGACAAAATGCTGTTGAAATACCTATCTGCCCAAGCTTCTGTCAAAGGCACTCCTATACCCAGCTGCCATCAAACAAAAGTAACATTTATCATTATAAAATGTGTGTGTTAGGGTGTGTGCATCATCAAACACTTCACTCTGCCAGGGCTAAAAAAAAACTATTTCATTACGCTCCCTTGTCAAAACAAAAGTTTGCATTCATCTGGAGGTAAAAAAAAAATAATCAAGTGACCTGATTCCTGGTTTCCTTGAACAACAGTGCTTTTATCATATCAACCAGCAACTCTGACAAATATCCTCCTATCTTGCACAAAAACAAATTATCAATAGCTAGCCTTATCCACCCACACACTACATGCACTGTAGACCAGCACTTTGGGACTGACCATTCGGATGGAACATTTTGGAGATGAAGCGCACGGAAGGTGGTTTGTTGGGATACTCTTCTGTGAATTCTATAGTTAACTTGAATGTGCCATCTTCAAAAGGTGTATCATGGGGCCTGAAACAGAAGTGACAGAAGAATATCTACACATCAGAACATGGTGGCACAAAACAAGTCTGGGCTTAGCAATACAACCTGAATGAATAATCAAACAAAATATGTACAAATCAGACAACAGATACAGTGGATCTGTATCACACACACACACACACACACACACACACACACACACACACACACACACACTCACTCACACACACAGTGAATGTATACAGTGAAAAAAATACGTATCAGATAATGGTATAACGTGTATCTGTACAGAAAAATATGAACTGAATAAACAATGTAACAAAATATTTACAAATCAGACAACAGATACAGTGGACCTCTCTCTCTCTCTCTCTCTCTCACACACACACACACACACACACATACACATATATACTAAATGAACACAGAGAAAAAAAATACCTATCAGACAATGGTATAACATGAAACAGAAGTGACAGAATATCTTTTGTATGAAAAAATATGAACTGAACGAATAGTGACAAAACATCTACAAATGAGACATCAACATAACATGGCTCTGTATAAAGAATACAAACTAATTGAACAGAGTAACAGAATGTCTATAAATCAGACAATTACACAATACGGATGTGTACACCAAAAAAAAAAGAAAACATTTTTTAATTCACAAAATATAAGCTAAGAAACCAGGACCATGATCTGTACAGAAATTTTGAACTGACTGAATGCAGTTCACGTGGCTAGCTCTGCAAATCCACATCATCATACTTTCTCCAGGAACAGTTTTGAGTCATTCAGTCATGTAATTCAATTCATCCCTTGATGACTCCTATTTGACATTCATATGAGGAGCCCATCCTGATCCTGATCTCAGTAACCTCAAACATTAAAAAAAAAAAAAAAAAAAAAAATTTCCAAGAGCAATAAACAATGGTCACATTGCCTTCCGAAGAAAAGTTTGGGTCTTTTAATTCTTTGACTTATGCCAATTTTCAACAGCTAAATTATCGATATAATCAACAGCTGATTTTTTTTTTTCCCAGACAAAGGCTAGAATTATTAATTTTTTTCGACACATCATCCACACTTGTGTTGGAGCACATGTGTCCCATCACTGCACCCAAACGTCAAATGACACACTCCAACATATTAATGAAATTCAAATTTGTTGCTGAGCTTCCACCCTCCAGGATGTCCTGCATGTTAGGGTATGTGTCATTCAGGAATCTTCTTTCTCCCTACATGACAGCACCTGCCTTTTCTTGAGGTATTAAACCCCTGGGCAGAACAGCAACCATTATGCATTTTTAATTTCGAATCATCCCAGTCTGTAATACTCAACTGTTACACTGATCAGACAATGGAGAGGCACAATGGTAACATGAAAACCAGTGGTGGTGTTGCTGTGTGACTGCTCATCACAGCATTTCAATGGACATGCCAACATATATCAACATGTCGTACACCGAAACTTGTGCCATGTAAATAACAGTATAAATCGGATCCTCTACCTACATAACATAGATATGCCAACATATATCAACATGTCTTACACCGCAACTTATGCATTGTAAACGACAGTATAAATCTGATCCTCTACGTACAAATGAAGATGGATATGTCAACATATATCAGCATGTCCTATACAGCAACTTATGCCATGTAAATTGCAGTATAAATCTGATCCACTACATACATCTTAAGATGGAGTTGAGCCACAATTATGTGTGAAAATGAATTCACAAACAAATGAAAAAAAAAAAAAAAAAGAAAAAGAAGAAGAAAAGGGAGGAAAACCCTTAAGTATACTTTGCACACAAGGCACAGCTGTGCTCAAACCCATGGCCCTCACAGTCACACTCAGCATTCAACATTGCAGTAATGTGGCTGTCGCACTGACTATGGCTCATGACATAACAGATCTAAATCTTGCTGCCCTTGGTATACACCAGTGAAACATGAAGTTTTGGACATACTCATTATCAAAATATACAGATTTCATGTGTGTGTGTGTGTGGGGGGGGGGGGGGGGGGGGGGTCAAAACCAAAAAACACAATGATTTTTTTTTTCAGTTTCTACAATTCATTTTTAAAAAATCTTGACACACTGGAAGGACTGGAAGCTACAGGATGAGGACATGAAAACACTAGTTGTGTATGGATTGAAAACCCAACTGTGACCTACCCAAATATAACAGCATTCCACAGCATGATGTTGTTGTCAGATGGAGCTCCACTGACCCCTGCAGGTGGATCTTCTTGAAGCCTGGAACATCATCCATGAAAAGCATCATCACAATGCTCTAACATGGATCTGTACAGCAAAATATGAACTGAACGAAGACAGACTGCTCATCATTGTTGATATTTGGGGGGGAAACCATTTGGTCAAGTCTGCATTAGCCTCTGATCTGGCCAACTAACAACTTAGCCATAGTTTACAACTGCTGGAGATGATATTGCAGTGTAAATATGTGATTTTTAAACTCTCATTGCAATGCAAGAAACAGAAGCAATGGTTTGTCCAAAGATCATGTAAACAAGCCCACTTTTATGATATTAAAAAAGACAAACATGTTCATTCAGTCAAAAACTCTGAAATTCTTCAAACAAGTTACACTTCTTGATTAAATATTGTATTTGGTCAACTTCATGTCAAGTATTTTCGTAATCAGACAGTGCACTAAAGTGCTCAGAAAACCCAACACCCTTTATCCAAGGTAAACCCTCACATTTCACAAAAACTTAACAGTTATCACTAGTAGCATCTTGATCTCCTGTCATGTAGAAACCTGCAGCATTTAAAGATCTACTATAAAAGCAAAACTACAAATGTGCACAAAAAAAGAAGGTGCAAAGTCAAGTTTACTTCAAAAACAATGCAAAACAGTATATAAGTAAATACATTGCACACATATATCTCCTTCTAACATTACAAACATTGGCTACTTACACTGTCATTTTCAAACCAATGATGTTTTTACTTTTAAAATGAAATGCAATTCTGTGATCATGCATCATCATGATAATGATATATCTGTATATGCTATATTACACTAATATGCAGACACTGCCTTTACACACACACACACACACACACACACACACACACACACAAGCATGCGCACATATGGATGTATGCACACATGCGCTCATGCTTACGCACACACATGCAAATGCGTGCACGCTCACATACACAACACATACATGTGCACATACACGCACACACATACACACACATGCATGCATGCACATACACACACACACACACACACACATATGACATATGCACATACGCCCATACACACACGCACACACTCTCACGAACACACCAATAATTAAGTACTTTTTACATGTGCTGATGCTAGTGCCGGAGCATGTTCACACAAGCCAAACATTTACATACACATGCATATCTGCACACACAAACATGCACAGCATGCGTGCATGGGCGTGTGCACACACACACACACATATACACACACATACACACAGGCACATGGATACTCACACTGCATATGTTAGCACACACACATGGGCCCATGACCATACTTGCACACACACACATACACACACACATGTTCACTCACACCACACACACATACAATGATGATAATGGCACAGCCTATGTTTGGTAGGTACCCAGGTCTGACCAAAGCATTGGGCTAATGTGTTGGTCAGATATCTGCTTGGTCACAGCCATGAGGCCTCTTCTTAAATTTTATTACCTTAGTCATTTATTCATTTATCCATCAGCTTTAAATCATGTGCAGTGTTTTCTCGAAACTTTGCGGCTGTGGTGTGGCGTATATATATGGACCAGTCCACACGCTGTGACATCTTATAATGAAACTGAAACTGGCTGGTTGTTGATCGTTAAAGTTTTTTTTTTTTTCTTTCTTTTTTTTTTCCCAAATATGTCATGTTCTGTGTTGGAGATTTCACTCCGCATCATACAGGTATGAGGTATGTAACCGAATAACTGTACAACCTATTCAAAAGCCAGGTGGCCTTTGCAAGAGTGACTATACAGTATTTTCATAGCAAATGACTCGCACATTAACCTCCCATTACACTAATTACGGGAACTGCCTGCTCTGATGCTGGAACTTCAAGGTTTGGCTATTGACAGTGAACTGACACAACCGGCAGCCACGGTGTCACTATTCTTATCACTATCACACGAAATTCGGAAATAAGAAGACGGGCATTTTGGAAGCAACCAAACAAATATTAAATGCGTAGCCAACTAAAGGGAAAACTTCATATCAAACCTGTGTCTCACCTTTTGAAATCCCTCATTAAACGTCGACGAGCTGGTGTAGTCATTGTCTTCTTCCGTGCGAGCTTCCAATTGCCAACAAAACGAAGAACTGACGCTAGGTGTCGACTGCTTGCTTAGCTGTCAGCTGCATTCACATCCGGGTTGTCAATGGGTTTGACGTAAGACAAATTAGTTGATTACTAAAAATAACTTTGGGACTGTCCCGCAAACATCTAAGAACACAGTTGGATTAGCTTAACGGGCGAAACTTCCTCAGTGAAACATGTGGGAATTACATGTGGGAATCGCCTTTGACGAGAAAACAGTAGTGATGAGCTAACGTGTGAAACTTTCAAAGTGAAACGTGTGGGAATTACACAATCTCCATGACGGGAAAACAGTAGGCCTAATTATGAGCTAATGTGTGAAACTTTTAGAGTGAAACTTGCGGGCATTTCGCATTTGCATGATGAGAAAACAGAAATAGTTAGCCTAACGTAGTCCCAAGTCAGCTGTCATATTTCTGAATCAATGTCATATTTCTGACTACATGTCCTCTTCTTCTTCCCGTTATAGAGCGTAGTAGGCTCTGCGTTGTGACGTTGTCGCTTTGCGGTGTCCCAGGCTTCGTTGGTTTAAAAAAACGAACTGATTTTAAAACTATGTACATGGGTTGATGGGAGGGTTTCAGGGGGAGACTGGGGGTGGCTGCAGGTAGTGGGGACTGCAGCTCAGGCGGCGCCTGAACGCCTCCAGTGAGGGTGCTGACGTGGCGGTGGTGGTAGCTAGCTGGTTCCATTCCCTGATGGTGCGGAGAAAAAAGAAGTGGTACACCCGCTCCTGGTGAATTTTCTGTGTGCCTCTAGTCCGTTTGTCCGAGGGGCGGTAGAATGTGGTAGGGTTGAGGTCTACCAGCCTGTTGTGGATACGGTAGAGTATCATATAAGTCTGTTGTGGTGCTGGCACTCTTCAGGCTGTCCACTTGAGGTGCTCAAGCAGTCGTGTCACGGCGCCTGGTCTCCTGTCGTGGAAGTTGTTGCAGGGGTATCTCGCTGCTCTCCTCTGGACCTTCTCCAGGAGTTGGGTGTCTTGCTGTAGGTGTGGCTCCCATATGGTGGAGCTGTTTTCCAGTGTAGGTCTGACCATGGTGGTGTACGTGGCAGCTTTGATCTCTTGGGTGCAATCCTGAAGTTTCTTCTGAGAAAGCCCACTGTTCTGTTCCCTTTGGCTGCCACTGTTTCCACATGTCGGGTCCAGGACAGATCATCGCCATGGTCACGCCTAGGTGCTTGCTGGAGCTCACCGTGTCCAGCGTTTGTCCGTGGAGGGTATAGTCTGTCTGTATAACTAGCTTGCGTCTGCTTGGAGAGACTTGGATGGTGTTGCACTTGCTTGCGTTGAAGCTCATTTGCCAAGTGTTCTCCCAGTCTTCCAAGTGAGCGAGGTCGGCTTGTAGCAAGGCTTGGTCCTGGCGACTGCAGATCTTCCTGTAGAGGAGACTGTCATCTGCAAACAACCTGGTGTGTGAAGACTTGACTACATCTGGGAGGTCGTTGATGTATGCTAGAAAAAAGCAGTGGTCCTAGAACGGTGCCTTGAGGGACTCCGGATTGTACTGCAGCAGGGGACGAGTGTGCACCTTCGAGGGCCACTTGCTGGCTTCTGCAAGTGAGGAATGCCTGGATCCAGCCGAGTGTGTCGTTCCTCACTCCGTAGTGATGCAGTTTGCCCGGTAGTCGATGATACGGTACCTTATCGAAGGCCTTGGAAAAATCGAGCAACCCTGCGTCCACCTGATAGGCCTACGCCCCGGCTAAGTTGCTGTTGATGTCGTGGATGATTGAAATCAGCTGTGTCTCACATGACCTTTGTTTTCTGAAGCCATGCTGCGCGTCGCTTAGTATCTGGTGTTGGTCAACGTGGATCATGACGCTGCTGTGCAGAATATGTTCTAGGACCTTGCACATGATGGACGTGAGGGAAACTGGTCTGTAATTCTCTGGTAGCTGGCGGTCACCCTTCTTGAAGATAAGTACTATGTAGGCCTGCTTCAGTCAGCCGGTACTTGAATGGTATCCAAGGACAACTGGAACATAGTTGTCAGGGCTGGCGCAATCTCCTCTGCTGCTGTCTTCAGGATGAAGGCTGGGACTGCGTCCGCACCTGTTGCCTTGTCAGAAGAAGTTTTTGGACTCCTGGCACGTTGACTGTGATTGGTGGCATATCTGGGTACGGGCTTGGTTCTTTGGATGGAATGGTGGTGGTATTTTCCTCTGTGAAGATTGGCTTGAATTGATCGTTTGAGGATCTCCGCTTTGCCTAGGCTGTCGCTCTTCAAGTACCCGTCTTTGTTCTTCAGGGGAGAGACGCCCTCTCTGTCCTGACGCTTGCTTTTGACATACGCCCAAAACTTCTTAAAATTGGACCTGAAGTCACTGCATACAACTTCTTCTATGTATTTCTTGCTTGCCCTGTTTAATAACGTAACGTGTCTGGGCCTGCAGTCTCTTGTATCTGTCTCTCTTCTTTCCTGTCTTCTTCACTTTCTTGTGCGCTCGCTGTTTTCTGCGGATAGCCCGGCGTATGTTGGTGTTGATCCATAGGTTGATGTGTCTGGCTGACGTAGTCTTGGTTGGGACCCGCACTTCCATCGTCTGCGTCAGCTTGTCTTTGATTTCCGTCCAGGCTTGTTCAGCGGCGTCTGGTATTGTGGATCTGCCTCTGGAAGTTTCAAAGCTGTATCTAAATGAGGCTTTGTCTTGCTCAGGCCTTCTTCAGGTTTAAGTTCAGGAAGAAGATATTCTAGGGAGAGCTTGACAGCAGAAGGCGTTCAGAGAAGAACTCTCCCTCGGTCCTCACCTCCATACATTCTAAGGGGGCCGGGTCGCATCCATTTCATGACTCCCAGATGTCCTTCTGCTAAAAACGCGCGCGCGTTCTGGCGCTGCCGGAATTCGAATCCGCAAGTTTTGGATGGGTGGGCGTCTCAAAGCGTGCCTTTTTAGACGGATGTGTTACCCCACCGCTAACAAACACCTGTTGTAAGTTGGGAAATTTAAACCTTATGAAGTTCATTTTTGTTCTTCCTCGACCAGATCAAGCTGGAACTGTTTTCAGCTGCCACTGCCATTGCCTTCAGGGTTCTGGTCCCCTTCTTATCTGAAATTCCGGGCTGTTTTTCGTGAGATCATAGGTTGATGAGCCTACAAATCCCCTCGCTCCAACCTCTATGGCGAGAACCACAAGCTGCTGGCTAGACTGACATACTTCGCAGTCTTGTAGATGTGAGCTTGCTTCATCCTGCTTTCCTGTGGCACAGTGAGTTCCATCAGCATCATTTGCTTTGATGACCCTGAGTGCAGAACGATATCCGTCTCATGTCACTCTCCCTGATGATCTGTGGATCGCTCTTCCATTCTGGAATGCCTACTGTTTATTGCCAGTCACCTGCTCCATCCAGTAAACCCTGCTTCCATGCTCTTGATATCATAGCTGGTCCAGACCGTGATTTGTGGAGAACTTTGTTGCTGGAGCTTGTAGTGGTGTAGTGCTTCTTACGGCAGTGCCACCGCCTGTGCGGTCTCTTTGAGCTCTTGGTTGTACTTTCCCTGGGTTAGCGCGCTGCTTTGCATGGACTTAGGACATGTTCCACTGTTTGTTTGCCGTGACTGAGTGGACATGTGGAATCAATTTGACCAGGTTTGATGTCGAGGGCAGGAGGTTACATACAGATCTGAGGATGAAGCAGACTCTGAGAGTCGTGCTGTGGGTCGTTACAGGTGAAACTTTTTGCAGTGCGTTTTCCTACGTTATCCGCTGTCCTTGTTGACCTTTCTGGTCTGCCTCATGGATTCTGTAGGCGTCCTCTTCCTTTTTTCACCTCCTCTATTACCATGTCTCTCTTTTCTTTCCCTTTTCCTTTTGACCATCATTTCATTTCTGTTGATCTCAGCCCCTGTCTGTCAGTCTGTGTGTGGCTGTTATTTCCCTGATCTTGAGGTTTTCCTTTGCCACGTCCACTGCCTTCCGAACTGTCAGTCCTTAGCAGATTCTAAGCGTGGCTGCTTCCTGTTGTATCAACTTAAAAAGGCTTTAAACGCCTCCCTAAACCACCCACCCCATCCCCTCTTTTTTCATGTTTAGAATCAAACGTCTACCAAATTTTGATGCAAGTGTCTGATCTTACACCCACAGGATATTTAAAATCAGTCTTCACATTCAAGATAAAAATTCTTAAATTTGGAAAATTTCACTTCAGTCGGGAAATTTTGAAAATGGTAATAAGCCTACCGGGAGCACGGTTTGTGAATTCTGTTAGGTTGTTCCATAATTCAGCTACTTCATTACTAACCATTAATTTTGTTGAACTGATGCAGCGCCATGTCTTGAAAATTTTGTCAGTAAGCTTAGTGGGGTTTTTTTCTTCCCTGATTGGCTGCTATCGAAAGTTGCGAGTCTTTCTATGGGCTTCGGCAGCTGGGACGACTGGGACCATGCAGTCGACTTACTTGTATCTTTGAGAGTGTTGCTTAGGTTTCTTGACCAACACTGCAGGTGTTGTATCCCTCGTGCCCATTTAATGCTGGATTATCCTAATTATTATGTAATTAATGGTCGTAGAGTACAGCCCTGTCATGCAGTCTCACACCCACGCCGCTCATTCCGACGCCCCGTCCACAGCCACAGCCCGGGCTGGTCCCGCCGCAGCCACGGCACCGGCAATCCACAGGGAGCAGTCAATGTCAAGTCGTCAAGAGGCAACCCACCGGAGGAGACACTGCACTGCTGCCGAGTCACTTCGGTGGTGTTCAGTGGCGCCTGTTCTGATCTAACATACGCAGGACACCACATAATTGCTTAGTCGCGAGAGCCGGCGTGAGTGAGCTCTCCCCCGGAGGGCGCCACCACGTCCGTCCAACGACAGCCCCATGGACTCGCCGATACCGGGTGACCCGACGGAACCAAACCAAGGCCACAGACGTGGAGAGGACATCGAAACTGAGTCACCATGAGAGCAGGGCATGAAGGGCCACAGAATTTGAGACATTTTTTTTTTTTTTAATGCTGATCGATGAGAATGAGGATGATTAAGATGATGCTACGGATTTCCATTTCGGTCTGAGACTACATGACAGGGCTGTACTCTACGCTTCCTTTCATAATATATCCCGGCGTCAACCAGGCCCGAGAGATACAGGCACCTGCAGTGTTGGTCAGGAAATTTGAGCAAACACTCTCAGAAACGCATCCATTAAGTGGATGAAACTCGACTGTGTGGTCCCAGTCTTCCCAACTGAGTCCGCAGCAAAACTCACTCTGGGTAGGAGCCGTCGGGGCAGAAAAACCACATGACTCTGTTATATATAAGATTGAATATTTCTGTGTCCATATCTGAACAAAGAATGCGTATAATTATTCCAATCATTCTGCTTGTTTTTCCTATTCTTGCACTTCAAATAACAGGTTTCCCATCAAAAATAACGACAAAACCCTTTTCGTGTGTTCGTATTCATCAATCACAGCAAATTTTTCATCATCTGAGTTCTGTATTTTGTATTCAGTATGTTTCTTAGTTATGTGCAGTGTTACTAGCACCAGTTTTAAAATACAAAGTCCATTAATCCGACCATTTTATCACTGACGCTTGTTGTTTCTGTGATGTGTTGTATGTTTCTGTCATCGGCAGAAGGTTTACCTGACCTCGTATAGAGTCTGATAAATTCTAAAGCATGAGTACGGTGGTAAGGACAGGTCAAGTTATGATTTCTTGACTACTACTGCTCAAAACTTCTGGCTATCTGGAGTAATAGTCACACGAGTCTCTATTTGGAGTGGATAGGTAGGGAAGCATATGTGTATCGTAACTTTTAAGCCATATAGGCTTATATCTTTCGTGAGAAGTTGTTCATGACGTACCGATCGAGACAAAGATCTTATTCATTTTTTTTTTTTTTTTTTTTTAGAGTCAAATGTCTTTTTACTAAGTCAAGGTAAACAATTTCAATGAAATGTACGCTGCAGCTATCTACTTGTTCAATCAAACTGACTTAATCTTTTCATGCTGTCGTCCCCACAACAATGATCAGCTTCCTGCCCTACCAACGCTCTCTCTTCCCTACTTCTCTCCCCCCCCCCCCCTCCTCCCACCCCCCCTACAACACCTAGCTGGCTTACCGATCACCCCCACCCCCACCCCCCAACTTTCCTCAAGTACCGATCTGTTTTACCCCATTATTGATAAATGTAGGCCCCTACCCTGGAAATTCGCTGATCATTTCTTTTTCAACTGAAGAAGAAGAAGAAGAAGACAGGAACAGAAATGTAGCTGAGCCATGTCTCCTGCGAAAACTGAGGTATCTCATTCAGTAAATCGCCGCACCTTCAGAATGGCTGCCAGAAATGTTAAAGAAGGAATTTCGCCAACCACGATTTTTGCTTCGCCATCGTGTCTGTGGTACAGCGGTCTAAGAAAACAGAATATCGCGGTCATCGCTAGAGCTTGACTTCACCCTGGTATGACGTATTACAAAACGTAAGACAACTGCATAGTCACCACCGTGATATGACGTTCCATGGCATGACGTTGGGCAGCTTGAGGAGTAACGAATATCGCAGTCATCACAGTGTAAAGTTCTCATAGAATAATACTGCATACTTATGTCAGGTTTTTAAAAAAAAAATCACCAACTCGTACTGATGTTACCACTGGGGCATGAATAGCTTAGCTGATAAAGCCCTGGGCTCATAATTCCGGTGATCGTGAGGTTGCGGGATCGAGTCTCCACCTGGCCATGTCAGTACAGAAAAAGAAGGGGGGGGGGGGGGGGGGGAGGAGGAGCGTCCCATGGAATTAACGTCAGCCATAATTCTACTACCGAAAAGTCCTTCGAATGAGACTGTAAATTAAGGTTCCGTGTGTCAACTCACATCTTGCAAACACATAAAATCTCGTCACCAACTTTGGGAAGAGAAGGCTAGTTTGGCACTGGTATGGATCACATATTACACTTAACATGCACCCTGCGTGAATCGAAAAAGAAAAAATAAAATAAGGGAAAAAGGCTGAGTTTACTAGTGTTGACTGAATGACACGGGAAACGACTGAATGTAGCACCAGCAGGCCGCTCTTCAGTCAGCTCTACCCAGGTAAGCAACCCGTTGTCTAAATGATGGCGTGGATTGTAAAGCGTTTAGGGCTTGGTTTCTAACCGGCGATAAGCGATATATAAAGAACTCATAATAAAAATGATAATGATAATAATAACAATGAGAAGAAGAAGAAGAAGAAGAAGATAATGTTTGAAGTTAATCGTGAGAAACAGAATTTCACAGTCATCACCACAGTGTGACGTCGGCTGCCACTCGCTCACTCATTTTTTTTCCGATGGTTCAAACCATTGGAGCGCCCATGTTTTCATCCCTGCATTAATTGCGTCAGTCCGGGCGGAGACGAGGGGCGGGAGGGGGGTTGGTACCCGATGTGTTCAGGCCTACGTAACTGATTACGTCATTGTTGGTGATCCTGTGTTTTTTTTACTCTTTATTGCTGGAAAATTGGCATATATGTTGATGCGTCGGAGACTAATTTTCATTATGACATGGGGGGGGGGGGGGGGAGGGGGGGGGGGAGTGCACAAACATTTCAAAAATTAGAGACCATTTAAAAAAAAGGTGTTTTATTGTTTTGGTTTTTGTTCATGTTGTTGTTTTGAAAGGGCTGCGCACACTTAAACACCAGTCTCTAAATTTTCTTCTGATATTTGAAATGGCTGCGCATCTTCCAACGACAAATTTGCAAATATTCTCCTGATTTTTTTCTTCTCATTTTTAAAAATGATTTTTTTGAAATAGCTGTAGACTGGTCGGATGCACAACCTTAGGAGAATATCTATAAACTTGTCGTCAGAGAATGCACAGCAAATTCAAATATTATCAGAAAATTTATAGACTGGTATAAAAGGATCCGCAGCCCTTTCAAAACTTAGAAGAAAATGTATAAAATGGCGTTAAAAGCTGCGCAGACATTCAACGAATCTAAAGAAAATTTATAAACTTGTGAGGTGCACAACCATTTTTAGAGTAAGATAATTTATAAACTGTTTTTAAAAGATACAAAGGCTTCTAAAAATTTAAAGAAAAGTCATATAAACTGGTTAGGTGCACAACCTTTTTTTTGTTGTTTGTTTTGTTTTGTTTTTGAATTGAAGAAAAATTATAAACTGGTCGTAAAAAGGTGCACAAGCATCAGAAAATCAGAAACAAGTTAAAAAAAAAAATCATTGACTTTCATTTATTTAGCGCATGGTCTTCCAGATGATTATCAATGAGGGAGTGAACGAACGAAGACAGATCTAGTGGTTTGTTGTTCATGTTGCAGCAGTTTTTGACGGACCATTTTTGTCCGGACCCAAATTCTGTCTGGGGACAGTTTTGAGAAGGTACATGTTTACCTGTTCATTCAGGATAGTCACCCGCATTTTCTTGTCAGTTAGGTGAGTGAAGAATTTCCTTTAGTCTCTGTAGATTTGCCGGCCTATAAACATCCCCATGGTGCCCATGAGAAACTCCTGGCTTGGTTTGGGTGGTAATCAGGTATGTGTGACTAGTTAAATGGAAGTCAGGGTTAGTACTAATGGAGTGGGTTTTTCCTGCAGGTGGTTATGAGATTGCCAGTTTTTAGAGAAGGCCTGAAATAAATGATTGTTCCCTGGATTCATCT